>VXBQ01001841.1:50335-69393 GCA_013400175.1 Phainopepla nitens | reverse complement strand
TGGCCAGTCATCTAAACATGAAGGAGTTAACTCTAGGCCCATTTCTGTTTCTTAATTCCATTTCAGAGAAAATGTTAATCCTTTAATTATATAGCATGTTCAACCGACAAAATTACTTTCCTATTGTTGAAAAGCTCCCTGCTGTACTGAAGGCTGTGATAAAACATGGCAGCGGGAAAAAAAAATACAGATTTGCTATTGACATGACTTGTATATGAAAATTCAAAGAAATATGCAATATTTTAAGGGGATTATTATGTAGCCACAGTGGTTTCCCACTATGTATAGCTAACTTCCTCCCTTCCTGGAACCATAAAGCCTCATCATACCAAGCTCTGCTATCAGAGTTGGAGATTTTCAATCAATGAAATGGGAAATCTTCAATTAAATTGAAGGAATTTAGCCTTTTGTCCTTAGTCCACCTCTTTGAAAATTGTGTCCTTTATCATGACAGTAAGGTTATAAGGGACTTCTAGCATAGGAGTAGGTTTCTCTGAGGATGGATGGCTGGAAAGCACATGGAAGACACTATTGCATTCAATTTACTGAAATTGTGCCTTAGGGTTTCAGGAATAGGTCACTNGTTGTTCTTTTTGTTTTGTGGGTTTTTTTTGGGGTTTTGTTTTGTTTTGTTTTGTTTAGTAGAAAGGGATACAGATAAGAACAACTGGCAACATAGAACACTGTCTCAAACAGAAACTGAAGTTACCTGCCCATCATTTCTTAATCCTGTATGCAGGGTAATAAGATCAAACATCTCAGATCTCAGGACCTTACTGAGTCTTGTTCACTAAAGTTGTCCAACCATTTGACACCCATTTATCCTCTTAAATTAAAGAGCCTAGATCTGGGTGGAGCAGCACAAAAATTTAAAGCACAAGAAATCTTTATTCGCAAGTGGTCACTTTCGTGAAAAATCATAGTGAGTTTTCTACTGTGCATGAACATGCAATCAGTTTCCAGCCTCCTAGCTCTTATCCCATTTTCTAAATGGGGGAAAATTTATTAAAAATTAGCACTGGCTTAAGCTCCTACTGTCTAATCTTATTACATAGGGCTTGTTGTGTTTCACACTAACAGGCTAAGAGGTTAGGACATTAATCTACTGTAAACTAAATGTTCCAATGAAATGTGAGAGAAGACATGGTAAAGAGCTTGCTGTGCAGCTGACTTGTATTGCACGCTGTGCTTGTTAGTGAAGACAAAGTTACAGATCACATTATCTGTGCTTTAAAACTTTTATTCAAGCTCTTGGGATTTTCCTTTAAAATAAGTAGGGACTTATCCCTGAGAATGTTAACAATGTCATTAAAAAATAAGTTGCAACATCTTTTTTGTTATTTACAAACTCATGACCTATCAGAGGGACATCCTGATCAATGAGATCAAGAGATGGACAAAGAATAAAGGCGACAGAACAGAGCAAGCTGCATGTGGTTTGGGGCCTTGATTCTTGCAGAATGAATGTCTGATTCCTATTGAGTTATATATCAAACCTGAAACTGCATTAAGCCTAAATTCACAAGTTACACACTGATGTGCATTGTGCAAACAAGCATTACTTTCCTCTCAGACTCAAAATCAGCACCTTTTATTCCAGGCTTTTTGAGATGAATAGGTGATTGCCTCATGGGTCAAGAGTGCAGGTAAACTGAGCAGGATCATTAGCATTCAGTTCTCTGCAGACTTGAAAACAACTTAAATACTGGGATTAGGTCATTTAGAAGTTGCTTGGTACAGTGGTGCCAAAATAATGTTGGCAAAGCTCTTTGAGCTCTTCTTAGATGATTACTGCTGGTGCATAGTATTTCCATCGATCATCTGAAATTATTTTAATAACTACAAATCTCTATGTTATCACTTAGAAGAATAATCATAGGATTTAAATTAGAAGTACTAGGAAAACAGTCATTTTCTAGCTATGCAGAACAAGTAGTATTTATTGTCCTTAAGTTTCTGTGATGTTTAACTCATCAGGAAGATATTTTGTTATCAATGCGTAACTCACCGAAGCAACTTGTGTCACCAATAAAAAACCAATTCCTTCCTCCTTATAAATGATGCAGCTAGAGGTATACAGGACATGATTCAAATTGAATGAGATCACAGAAAAATTTGAAATTAGACTAGTACTTCTTGTTCTTAAAAACAAAAATTTCCCATGTGGATGTTAACTATGGTCCCAAGAAAGGGGCCAAAAATTAATCTCCGGATGTCACAGCAGTACATTGCATAACTTGGTCCACATCAAATATCCAGAGCCAGAGCCACAGCCCTTCTGAGGTCCTCTTCATCATGCAGCAGAGAGAAAAGGGAGATTTAAGCAGATGTCCAAGGGGATCTTTCCTGCAGAAAAATAAAGCAGATAAAGTGGAGTTCCTCAGCAGTGCATACTTTTCCATCATCTGCTTGTCTTAAAAGGGCAGGGAGTTGTTGGAGGACCTCAGGCTGAGACGAGATGCAGAAGAGCCCAGGAAGAGAGGTATCCTGGGAAAGGCACTCTTCTAGTGGACATAGAACAGAGAGAGCAGAAAAAGACCCTGTGAGAGCAAAGGATTTGTGTAAACTCCTACCCAGATGATGGGTTAATGGGCAGCCTTGTCTTCTCCTCTGGCCTTAGTGGCTGAACCAGATCACGCTGGTATATACTCAGTACAGTTACTTATGTACTTCAACACTCTCCAAACTAATGCTCAGGCTGTTTGAAGCACAGGTTCTGGTGTTTGTCAGTAACATGAACTGAGATAAGGAAAAATAAAGAATTCACAGCCAGGGAAAAGATCCAATAATAACTTATGACTTAAAATCAAATCCACCCAAGCTCATACCGACATCCTTTTAGCATGTCAGTGGAGCAGACACAGATTTCAATGGTTATATGTGGTACTCATCATGTTTGCCTGCTACTGCCTCATTTTACTGCTTCAAAGGCATGTAAACCTCCACTTGCTACATAGGTAAGCAAACCCTGGATAGCATTACCCAGGCTGATGGGAAAGGAATGACTTAGCAGCTAACCTTACCACAAAACCAAAAGCCTGTACAGAGCAAACAAGCTCCACAGTTACAGCCTGTCAGTCAGATAGCTGGTGGACAAGTAACTCTTAAAATGTAATCCCGACCTCAGAATAACCCTCACCTATACCCATAAAAGTTCATAAACTCCTGCAGGCAGAGAGCTGCAGTAAGCAGTGCCCCAGAACCAGGCGTGTGCTTCCTGCCACCTAGAGGAATCCCAGAAGGTTCCTGATGTCTGGAAAATTCATGGTGCTGGAATTTCTTCCCCCCAAAAGGGCACCTCAGTGGCTGGTAAAAAGAATGGCCGCTTCTGCCACTGCCAGCCTCAGACTCCCAGGGGACTGCAAACTGCTGAGCAGAAGCTTTCCAGGCACAAAAGAATTTCTGTGACCTCAACATCAGTGCCAGGAAATAGACTCTAATCCCAGGCAATTAAGTTTACAAGAAATACACAGCCCATGGGGGGATGTTTAAGTGTGGCCAGCAGGTCTTGTGTGGAGATTGGTTAATGCTCTTCTCTGCCCCAGTCCCTCAGAGATTCACAATGCAAAAAGAGCTCCTTCCAAATCTGGACACCAGGTTGAATGTACCTGCCATTTTTCTGTGCCCCACAAGACTAAATTAGCTGTTCACAAAATATAAGAAAAACAGAATTGTTTTCACAAGGTACCTAGACAGGTTTCTGGGAAGGAACCCCATGTTCATGGTTCATGTTTGGCAAGAGTGATACAAAAAGCTGGATAGAGGAGCTGGGGTGTAGATTTCCCATTAGTTAACAGGGCCATTAGCTTGAGGGCCTCATTTTTTTGACTTGCACCCAGATCTGCACGTAAATCTGCCATGGTGGAAGACAAGTCAGGGCCTCCTCCCTCCTAGTTAGAAGGTGGTGAAAAGAAGGATTTAAAACCATCTATCATTGCTTGCAGAAAGCAGAACTTCTACAGAAAGGGTGTGCTCATCTGCAATTAAAATGGCCAGCTGTAATTCATTGCTGCATGTGGTTAAAATGCCAGCTGAGGCCTGGCATGTCAAGTTCAGGGATGTTTCAAATGGGACAACCAAGTGACACCTGGCAACGATGCTGCAAGCCAGAGTGGGAAGTGAGTGGTGCTTGGCTGTGACAGGACACAACCACAGGCCTGAAACTATAAGAGAACTCAGGAAGGCAATGAGGGTCTGGAGCTAGAGCTACACAGGCATGGAGACTGGGCATGAGGAATTAGGGAAGCCAGTGACCTAGTGGGGTGGAGGATGGGCCAGGAGGCTGGGGCAGGGTTGAGATGTAACAGAGGGCCAGAGAAGAAGACTAAGGAAAACAGAGCAAAAAGTTCACGCATTGACGGGGGGACAGCCCTTCGCGGGGAGCCTCCCTTCCCACAACAGCTCATCCCACTGGCCACTGCAGCTCCAGAAGACTGGGGAATTGCAGCTTCTGCTGCTGCACCTTCTTTGCTGGCAAACCTGCTGGGGAGAGGGTGAGCAGTGTGAAGCCAGGGAGAAATTCACAGCTGTGGGAGGGGGGACACGTTTGCTTCAAACACCAAATTCCCCACATCTTCTTGTCCCATCATTCCTCTTCTCTCTACTAGATTCATCTTACTTCAGCATGGGCTCCACACAGGGAGAAAAATCTGCAACTGCCATCAGTTACTTCATTATAAAAACTGGCAGTGGTTTTCAAGCATTTAGGGACACAAGCTTTCTAAGCTTTTTAACTAGAAGGAGCTTTTCAGCTTCATTACAGAGTGCCAGGGTCTGCTGTTATAACTGCCCCAAATGTCTGCAAAGGTAAGCATCTGATTTCTCAACACCCAAAGTACATTTCAAGTTTTGCAGCAGAAGGGGAAGCTAATTTTGAATTAGTCTTAAATAACATAGAGGAGCTATTTCACGAGATGAGGAGTCAAGCCATAGCTAGCAGCAGCTGTTACCTTTAGGTTTGACATCCAGGAAGGGAATTGAAAAGAAGAAATATTTTATAGAGGGGAGACTTCACTGAAATTCAAGGGTAGTTTCAAAAGACTAATAGCTTAAAAGGAGTAAAACAGCCAAAAGTAGTTTAGATATGAAAGTATAGAAAATATATGTACAACCAAGTAAGAAAAGAAACCAGACAGGAAAAAAGTCTCCCAGCATAATGAAAGCAGTAGGGTGCTTTGAAAAGAAGAGAAAGTCTTCATGATTTAGAAATTTGACACAGATGAAGTCAACAAACAAGAATATAATTTAGAAGAGGAACTATCAAAGAAAATGGTGAAACTGAATTTTCCATAGCAAATAGGATAAAGCTTAAACACTAGCATATCATTTAAGTTTACTTGACTCAGCAAAACCATGAAAGAAATAGGTGATGTCTGATGCCTATTATTGATGAGGAGATGTGCAACTTCTTTGCAATAATCTTTACTGCTTCAGTAATGTCAATTAAATACTTGCTAAGAAGGAAGTGTCAGAATAAAAAGTGGAATTAAATTTATCATCTGAACAGTTCTAGATGACATACATCAGAGGTTTATGACAGTGATCAGGAAAAAAAGGTAACAAAAAAGGTCAGACAGGTAACAAAAATAGCAATCCAGTAGGTTGAAGAATATATAATGTATCTGTATTTAGGCCACAAATAATAAAATACGCTTATCCTCGCCATAACCACTTGCATTATATCAGTGCTAGCACAGTTACAAGTAGTTTGCTTCTTTTTGTATGCATTTAAAAATCTGAGTCTAGATTCCTTCTCAATGCAAGAATGATCTTGATTTATGAGCATGATGAGACAACTTTACAGAGGTGAGAGTAACTTTCCTCAGGCAGAATGTTTCTAGAGCTCATCATCCTCTTTGGAACACTTCAGCATCCTCTCCTGATGGAGACCCAACTTTTGAGATCCCTTTTCTTCCTACTGAAAGAAAAGGCATTCTATCTTAACATTGCCAGAAAGAGAAAACTTGTAAAAGGGTATATTCCATAGTTTTGGATTCCATTACTTTTGTATTGAGTTTTTTTCTCTCCCCTCAACCATTCATTTTTTCTTTAAGTCCTAGTCCTTTATTACTTACTTGGTGGTTTATTTTCAAATTTTTGATCATATTGTCGCCACCTCCCTCTTTTTGCCTTTCTTTCTCTCCCTTGCCAGGCTCTTTCCATAACTAAGAAATCTCTTTCTTTGCAAAGTTTGGTACAGTAATTAACAGATAATTGATAAAACATCCCACTCCTACTGTCTTCCCCTGGACTCTTGAAATGCTCCAGCATGAACATTACTTGGATAGCGGTCTGTGACATCATGCTCCACCCTTCCTCACTCTCTGCTGCACGATGCTTCCCAGGACAACATTCCAAGCTGAATTCTCAGACTTGCAATCCCCAAATCTCACCCAGATTCCTGGCTTGTTTTCTTCTCAGCTAAACTATTACATGTCCATCTAGCACCGCAATCTCCCTGCTGTCTCCATTTCTCAAATCTTCCATAAAGCCACGTGTAGCCTAATTCTGCTGTCAGTGGGGCTCGTTCAAAACAAATCCTCCTGGACCAGCACTCCTAAGTGGTTTGGAGCCAATTTTTGTTTATGCTACAGTTCGGTGTAAGCCAGAAGGAACGTGCTTTTGTGCAAACAGTAATGCAGTTGTGCAGATACAAGCTGTGCTAATGTGCTTATCTGTGTGGGCCTCGCACATCCCGTGGGAGACTCAGCTGGGCAGCAGCCAGCAATGGCAGCAGCAACTGGATGCAGGCAGGGACACAGCAGTGGGAGGGGGACGATGTGCTTCTCCCTCTGCCTTCACTTTCAGTGCAACCAGCTAGGGGAGCCTAGGCACAATTTAATCCTTCCAGTACATACAAGGGCTTGCTCTCTGTTTCCCTGCAGTCGTGTTTCTGAGGAGTTATCCTTCTCTGGTAGAAGGCATTGAAACCCGTGACTTGGTTCTGCAAGCTTTAGGGGAATATGTCATCACACCCACATAAAATCCCAAAATGTCAGAGGAACAAAAGGACACAAACAGCAAGAGCATTCTCATGCTTCCATTCCAAGCATGCAGTTCCCATTCACAGCTTTGGATCTGAAAGCTCCCTGGCAAGCATCCTTTTCACATTTTACACCCACAGATTATGGGTGTGGGCGTGTATGTGTGTGCGTGTGTGTGTTACTGCAAATACCCAGTGAGAGCCGATTTTTTTTGGATGAGAGAAGCCTTCTGAACCAATATTTTGCAAGCCATGATGTGATGTTAGCCAAACGCTAACATTATTCTGCTTCGCCCACATACTGCTGGAAGACAGAAAATGAGGCAGCTGCCTGCTGCTGCTCTAAGTTTGCCAGGCTGGCACTGCAGCACTTGCAGCCTGCCATCAGGTCCAACCAGCTCACAGGTAGAAACAGGCACACATAATTCACATTTATGTCTCAAGAACAAATTGAGCTCAGCAGTCGTGAGGCTTTCAGCAAAACTCCCATACAGCCTTTTGTTTATTTGCTGAATTAGAAATACACTTGTAGAAAGAGCATCAACTTAGGATGAAATGTGTACATTTTTCAAGATAAAAGACTCTCATTAAAACTGAAATATCACTAAGTGGGATGACCTCCTTCTACACCAAATAAAATCTTATGTGATTTTCTTTTCTGCTTTTAGTCCTGCCAGGTATGTTTTAGGTTGTCAAGATTACATGGGATTTGGTGCCCTTGAGACAGCCACGTTTCCAAAATGAGCAATTTACTTGGAGCATCTAGAGATTCCAACTTTTTTTTATTCTTACCTAAAAAATGTTTGAATAACAAAGAAACTAAGGCATTTCCGCACTATTGCTGATACATGTGGGTCACCTGGTATTTGCATTTCTGACATGATTCCATTGTGTCTCCTGTGCAATTCACAGGGCAGGGTATTTTCAGAAATTAGACAACAGGAAGCAATCTAGTGAAGTTTCTCCCAAGAGCTCAAAGACTGGAACACAGCTTTTTAATGACTTTGAAAAGAGAATTTCTAGATATCAATCATGCTGACAGTTCTTTCTACCAGAGTTTTAATAGTCCATAAGGTTCCAATTTGTCATTATTATTTTTATCCTTCTTTAAAAAACAAACTTAGTCATTTTGGAAATAGTTGTGGGTAATACTAAAAAACATTTCCAAGAGAACATCTTACCTAAGAAAACCAACCAAAAATGTGAACAGAAGGAGAAATCATTTAAGCCTTTAGTTCCTTAATAGCACATTTTGGATAGCAAAAAAAGCATAAGCCCCAAACTGCTGTCACTACTGGAAGAGATAAGAAACAGCTGAACAGCATATTTTGAGACAGAATTTTCTGCACACTTTTGCAGCTACGTGCCAAGCTCTGAGCAGACACAGTTAACCAGAGCCTCCATTCCTATAAATCAGCTTAGTTCCAGACATCACCAGAACTGTCCCAGGACATGAAAGAAGAGGTCTGGAACCTCAGCATCTCATAAACATGTATTTCAAATGTGAGATTATTGTGTGCTCTGAGTTTTAAAGGACAGGGAGGAGTATTTTCAGGGATGACAGAAAGAAGAAATGATTGTAAAATAGAATAGCAACATCTTCCAAATTCTCAGATTCAACAGTCCTTCTTTCAAATTAGACTTCCACCTCTTAAGTCTGTCCCATGCAACTGCAGTAAAGCAGTAAAGGATAACTGTTGGTGCTCCTTCCTTAGAAACCTTCTGGGGCCACTTTACTGCCTCTGCATGATGAATTATAGAAATAGGCTAGCTGTTCCCTACAGCACTGTCCTGTAGTAACAGCAACACAAATCCACTGACTTTCAAAGAGCTACATGAGGTTTACACAGCCCTACGGTGGCAGGAAGGGAAATGAGTGGATTATTTTATTTAAATTTACCCTTTTCTGTACAGAGACAGAGCTCCAGGATAAAGTACCTTCAAATATCATCAAGTCCTTCTTCATGAAGAGATGCATAGGATGTGCAGGTTGGAAGCAGGAGGGAAACAAAAGAAACCCTCCAAAGGGAAATTTCTCAGACACGTGCACACAGATCTAAACCTGAGGACTGTTTCCCTCCTGCACACTGCAGCAAGAAGCTGAAGGAGCATAGTGTCCTTCCAGATTTGCTCCCAGCAAGTTAAAAATCAAGGTGAAACCTAGCAACTTTATTTCTTGCTAGAAGTGCCAAAAGCTTTTTCACTGTCTTCCTTTTGCAAAATCAGTTCTTAAGCCATTTTTACATTTTCATTTAGATATTGATCTATTGTATTCTCAAGACCTTGGAAAGATTTCTCTTGGCTTGACTAAGGATTAGATCATGCCTTTAAAAATGCCTCCGTGAGAAAAAAAAATCAGGGGAAGAGAAAGCAGAGACAGACAGGAAGTAATTTCAAATTTTATTGAGTTTCGAATTTAAGAAAAAAATTATCTTCAAGAGCAGATAACTTTCTAGTAGACTCCCTTTTCAAAGAGGGCTTGGCACAAGCTTGGAGAAAGGAGCATTGGGGGATGGCAGTCATAAGGCCCCACGTAGATGCTGCTGCATTTCAAAATCCTTCCCCAGAGGACAGGACACCAAGGAACACTTGTATTTCTTGTTTGGGTAGCTATTAGTAAAAACAGGGTATTGTGACTGGACAGCTCTTCATAGAGTTATGGAACCACAGAATCATCTAGACTGGAAAATACCTTGAGATCATTGAGTCCAACTGTTAACCTAACATGGCCAAGTGCACGCTAAACCATGTCCCCAAATGCCATACCTACATATGTTTTAAATACCTGAAGAGATGGTCAGGCAATTCCCTGGTCTGTTCCAATGCTCAATAACCCTTCCAGTGAAGAAATTTTCCCCAATATCGGATCTAAACCTTCCTTGGCACAACCTGAACCTGTACATACACATATATACAATGTCAATTCTCAGTAGCGACTGAAAATTGCTAATGGTAAAGGGCTGGAAGATGGTGTTCACCTGTCTACACTATTCCTACATCACTCATGTTTAGGGCACATTCTCCATTGATAACAAGTTCAATAGAAGTTTGAGGAGGACCTGGGTTTTTTTCCCAGTACAGGCAAAATATACAACTTTGTGTGTCCTTTATCCCAGAGCTCAGAGCAATGGGATACTCTGGATCAAGTTAGCTCTTGAGCTTCCCATTTTTTGGACAGCGGTGTAAGGGCAGCATGGGCTTTTAGATGGATGTGAATACCACATCTAGCCTCGAAAAATGCAAACGTAACAGGCAGTCATATGGACATCAGACCCAGAGCATCCGTAGTAACTCACCGTTTACAGAAGTATTTCTATTTACTGGATGAACAAAAGGTCTGAGAGTCTTCGTGTGATTTACTGGTTAAATAACACCTGTTAAATATCGGTTTGCTAGGGTAAGTAGCCAGTGTGATCCTCAAAAAACAGAAGTGCTCTGGTTCTAAAAATCTGAAACATAGCCACAATGATACTATTTTTAGTTCAACAAAATGCCATTGTGTCTAAATCCACCTAACTACCTAAGTAATATTCTTGAACTTGAAAATCCAATCCATTTTACACTTTAATAGGTAGATGCAGTGAAAATTTCAGACATAGCAGCAGACGTGGCATTTGTAGCTAATTAAGGAAAACTGGATTGAGCCCAGATGTGGATTATGCAAAGTGATTACTGGAGTTCTTTAGAAGCTGATAATTTTGAAAGCATTTCCTTGTGTTTGTTCACTTTTTCCAGTACAACAAGATAAAAAAGATTCTGAAGGGAGAAAAATAGGTTTCTACAAAGTAAAACTGTCAGTGGCAATTATTTCCATCATTTCAAATTGACATGTATGGTAGTTAACGATTGGGTCACAGCCATTCTTTCAATCAAAACTTGTTGTTTAGCTGTAATCCAAAGCAAGATCTGCATATAGCTTTCAAGCATAAAGTGACATTAAATGTGGAACTCCACACAATAATTCCCACTGGAAATGTCTGTGAAATAGTAATATTTCCTTTGTGTTGGGAAAAGAACAGGAAAAATAACAAGCACTAATTGTTAATGGTAAAACTGTGCTATGTTTAATTCCAATAAGCTGCTGAAATGAGTGAAGGTGTTTGTCAAGTAAGAAGCCAGTCAACCTGAGGAAAAGAGACAGAAACAGAATTCCTAAAAGAAAGAGTGTCAGTGATGTGCCAGGACCTTTGATACAGCATCAAGAAATACAAAAGATGTGTTGTATAAATAAGCAGCAAAATACTAGTAAATCTCTTTTTGAAAGAAAATTTATTAAAAAATTTTCCAATACCTTATCAAATTCCCATCAGAATACTGGGGTGGAAACTGCAAAAAAAAAAAAAAAAGAAATATTTAAGCAATTTGGAAATCAATTTATGCTGATTTTGTGGTGGGAAACTTGCCTATGTGCTTGATTTTACAAAGCTGAAAAGTGGTTTGGCAGTATCCATAGCAGCTTCTGCTTTCCTTCTTTTTCTCTCTGTTTTTAAGGTCTACTGATCTTATTGTTAAATACTAGCAATTTGGCAGAACTGAGAACTTAGAATTGAGTAAGAAAGTTTCCAAAGAGAAAAACTGTCATTCTGCAATGCAATCATTACAAATTAACATGATTTTTAAAACCAGTATGCCCCTTCTGGGTTTTTGTAATCATTGGTTGAATTACTCTCCTCTATTTGTTGCAGTTATGTTGACAAATATTGCAGCATAAGCATTAAATATATTTTGATTATGAAACAGATGGAATTTTCCATTTCCATTCTGCCATGGTAAACCAAATTGGACTGTCTTACATTTTCCGTTTCTGCTCCTAAAGACATTTAAGATGACTATTGTCCTATAAACAGAAGGAGTTTTTATGCTCCACAACTTTCTCGGGCTACTGTCCCTGGTAGCAGAACATGATTTGCAATTCTCACTCCCACCAGTCACCTCCATCCTGCTGACGCCACAGGACACCCCGGCAGCACTTGGTATCTTTGGCCACATTGTATCTGAGACCCTGATAAAGGATGGCGTTACCTGGTGGGTGCCCTGGGCAGAACCAGCCCTATGGGCCGCGGCAGTGTGAAGACAAGTGAGAGAGTGGAGCAGACATCCATGAGTCAGTAGGTGCTCCTTCACTTCCCACTGCAGTGGGAAAAGCAGACTCTGACTTTGCAGCCAAAGAAAGAGGTTACAAGCAGCTGCAGACAGTCTGTGAGCACAGTGCAGCAAAAACTCACTAGTAGTCTCAATATCCCCAAAGCTCAACTGCTGTCTGCTTCTTGGAGGAACTACAGAAAAAAGATGGTTTTAAAGAAAATAAATCTGTTTGGGGGATGTTTCCCACAAGTTCTTTTCGAACAAGAGAAGAGCATCATGACAAAAACCACAAAGGCACTTGTTTGGCCCTTAGGGAAGTGATGAAAACCCAGTCATCTGGGGGATTTTCAGCTAATTCTGGACAAGATGAATGTAAGGACAACTGGGTCTTTGGGAAGCAGGTTGGTGGATGACAGTGTCTTCTTCCTTTAGTACTCTTATTAAGAGGAACAACAGCAGACATGAATTATGAAAAGTTGCACATTGTGGACATTTGTTAAGATTCAGAGCTGAACTATAGTGCATTAAAAGACTTGTTAGCAAAAGGGACTTTATCATTTAATATAAAGCCAAAACACAGACATCTGGGGGGAAAAAAAAAATTAGTGACAGGGTAATAAATAATTATCTTGCACAGGATTGACCTATGCATAATCAAAGTGAGTGTGGATGGAAGAAATGGAGCTTTAATGAGCTATATTTCATTTGTGAGCATAACTATTGTCCCCACAGCGCTGGATTCACAGAACTGCACATATAAAATACCATTAGGGAAAACAGGAAAACTAAACTCTATACTCCTTAGTCTGACATAGAGCTCTGTGCTTATACACAGATATATGCTGCTTTTCCACATACTTATAAACCATCTGCTCTGTTCTTTGCTTACATTTTGGCCTCAGCACAAAACAGCTCTTATTTTCACACTTAAATATTTCCGCACAGAGTAATTTAAGTGGGAGAATGTATTGGTAGCTGTGTATGGTATCTGTTTATGAGATCAAGAAATAAACTTGTCTGTATAGATAATATTGCATTTTAATCATAGTATTAAAACCTTGATGATAGATTTCCTAGCCTGTTTTCACTTTTTGCAGGGACAGGAATTTTAAAAGTTATAGCAGGAGAGAAAATTAAAGGTAAAATTGGTTTAAAAGCCTTACAGTTTCAATAATTTACGGTAGTATTAGTATCAGATAAAGATATTTCTAGAAATGCACACAAAAAAAATCTGCCCTGATATCCATCCTTGCAATTCCAGAATTTAGCTCATAACTTTTACCTTGATAACATCTTAGAGACTGAGGCTGCAGCATCAACTCAAGATTCATTCCTGTACACAGCTCTTTAAAAAGTGCATGGTTTCATCATAGGTGCCAAGTATTTCTCCAGTCTTTCATTTGCTTAGTCAGAGAGATTTCTGTAAAAAGTAAAATAAAGGTGTGGTTTTGATGTGGATGCAGTGATGTCCACATAAATCCTACAAAATGCAGTGCAGTGATGAACACAGTCCTATTCGAGGTCCCCTAACCTTTATTCTGGGACTACATGAGAAGGCACAGCAAGGTGTCCTTTGAGAGCTGTGCACAAGATCTCCAGGATCTCCCGCCCTGGGTGTGAGCTACATGACTTTTGCCCAACCATTCCTGACTACAGTTCACTACTTCAGGAGACCCACCAATGCTGCGTTGGTTTCCTCAGCCCGAAAGCCCCTGAGAGTGCCCTTGACTCGCTTCCCCAGCTGAGAGCTTACATCCCAACCTCTCACCTTCCATCTACAGCAAGTCCCCCTTGAAGCATCAGTGAGATCATGCCTCAAGACTTCTTCCAAGAACTTGCCAAATGCCAAATTTCAGATGGTTTCAACTCAAAACCAGGAATCTGACCAGATTTTCTTGAAAATTGGCCCAGTTTCATTCAAAACATGTTACAGACTTCAACAAACAGAGTCTGGGTTTTGACTTTCTTGTGAAACTTGAAACCACATGTGTTCCGCATGGTTTAGGTTTTTGTTGTGAATATCTGACACAGCTCTATGGGAATAGCCTTTTCTTGTGGGCTTTTAGCATTTCCTATCCCAGCCAGAACCATAAAAAGCAAAGGCTGGAAAATATGAAAACTTCAATTATGTGGAAAAAAAAATGTGGACTTAACTTTTTAAACCTCAGACAACGTTTGTGTTCATTTAGAGTGCAGAGTGAAGTTTTGAATTAATTCATGTTTTATTTTAGCTGTTAGCCTTAATTAGGTGCATTCAGGAGAAATCACTTCCCCTCTAACATAAAATCATGGAGCTTGCGACACATGGAAATTATAAACACTTTGAGTGACTTGGGAGATGGGTGTTGGCTTTGCAGCAGCCGAAGAGCAAATATTTACAGTACATTATGCTTCGCTTCACTTCTAAATTATTATCTTCCCCTTTTGAGTAATCAATTAGCTAAAGACAGATTTCTACTAATGTCAGTGCCCTCTTCATCCATCTTGTTGCAGACAATTATTTTTCCCACATTTATTTATTGAATTTTTTTGCCCTAGCTCTCTGTAGAGTCAAATCAAAACTGCGGAAATTCTTAATTTGTCGTCTCTTTTGTCCCTAAATCACACTGTGACTTCTGACAAACTGTTCCACTTCTGTGAGCCTGTCTTTCTTTTTTCAAAATAAAAATAGAAATATTTAACTTCCCAACAGAGATATTAATTAATTCATCTCCACAATAGGATCTCAAAATATAAATTTATATGCAGTGTTAATTAGTTGTACCCTAAATACTTATTCCAAAAGCCCAAATAAACTGTTACTTTACAGATTACTTAAATTAATGCTAAAATGTTCCCATCTTTGGTCTCACAGGGTTCACTTATGGGAAGTTAAATGTAAGAAAAGTAATACTATGACATAAAGGAGAAGAAATAATTACATACACAATTTTTATTCCCCTGATATAACTTCTGCAGCTCATGATGTGCTATTAGGTTTTGTAATAAAAGTGCAGCAACATGGCTTTGCGCTTACAATAGCTAAAACCATCTGTGTACGTGTAAAACCTTTGCTGGCAGGTTTCCATGTGCGGTTCATGCATTCCTTCGCCTGTGCAATTTGAAGCTGTCAAAAACTAATTAAATAATTATGTGGTTGTTACTGCAGCTGTGTGTATTCTTCATTACGTTATAAGGCTGCGGTTTGAGGCACTCTCCTGCTCTAGGTTTCAAAATATTAGTAATGGAAGGTGTGCTGTCACTGCATGTTCAGCTGCTGCCAGAAAAAGCAGAGAGGGAAGGGAACAGCCTTTCATGTCAGTCTTTCATGCTGTATGTTCCCTTCATACAGCACAGAGGTGAAAATACAAATTGACTTCTTGTTGGTCAGAATTTGGCATGGCCTGTCCTGAGCAGAAGACAGGGAAAAGCCCTTGCAGTACTTCCACAGTGGGTAGGTGCATATCTGAAGCCTGTGGGCTGTTCTGGAGTGCCTCTCAGCCTGGCGAGGTGATCTGGAGGCTGACAGCAGAAGAAGAAAGAGGCTGTGCAGAAGACACTTCACTTCCTTGGCCAAGAAGGACACTCCTATCAGTCATGCTCTTGACTCACTCTCTGACCCCAAGGAAATCACTCCCTAGGCCCAGCTGCCCTAACAGTAAATCATGGATAACTTTGTATCACCTACTCCAAGAACACATCAGCAGAGCTTATTAATGACAGTGATTCAACTTGATCTCAGAGTGAGGGTGTTACCCCGACGCAGTAGAATATAACAGTATTCTGTCCTTGTCGATGATGCTAGATTACCACATCACCACTGAACAGCACTACTTTTTTAGTTGAAGAACAAAGAGCTGTCACTGCAATAATCGCCAGTCATTCCCCCTACACTTCTGTTGGAAATTATTCTTGTACACAGAAAAACATTGAACACTATAGACATTGAATAAAACAGGGTATATGAGTACCAGGAGCCAGCCCTGCCGCATGTCTCCAGCCCACAGAGAGAAAGAGAAGGGTAGCAGTACCAGCGAAGAAGGCATATGAGACCTCTTCTCAGAGGAAGACATTTCTCAAGACTACTCAATGAGTCCACTGAGGCAGCTAAATCCAGGTAGTGCTGCCATTTCCAGACCAAACCAGCCTATATCAAAGACGTTTTCCACTGCTACAAAAGACATGCTCTGTTTGCAAATGTATGCAAATGTAGTGTACAACTTACAGTCATCTTCTGGAGGAACAATGGGTTACTGCAGCAGCAAAGCTGCATAGTACAGAATGTCTCCAATTTATTATATTTTTGGAGCAACTTTACTTTTCAGTAAGTTTTTCCTCTAGTTTATGGAAAGGTCTCATCATCTGCAGTTGTCTGCTTGCCTGAATGTTTAAAATATTAATAATGTTCAAAATACTAATAAAGGCAAAATTCCAGATGCTAATTTTCTTAATATTATACCCGCAGTATAATACATGAGTGTAGATCCCTCCTTTCTAATACCTTCAGAGGATTTATCACCATCAGTCTAGATGCCACACTGCCTTCTGCAGTGCAACTGGCAGCCATGACAAAGTGGTTTAAAATCATCTGTTATCTCTAGCAGCCTTTTTTCTAGAGCCTTTCTCAGACCTTCCTTCAGAAAGCTTACAGGTGAGTCATAGCAAAATTCCTGAAAGCCAAAAAACTAAAATAAAATAAGCTACTTTTCTGAAAACCCCAGCCGGAAGCTAACGATCCGTCCATCCCTGGTATCAAGGGATACCAGGCAGCCAGTGCATGTCTTTGGGTCCCTCTTGTGGTCCGGTAGCAGCCAGCTGCCATCATCAACAGACCCTCCATGATCCCAAACACACAAACACACCGGGAGGCACGCATGCTCCCAGACATATGGCCACATCTAGCCCAGACAGAGGAAGGGAAAAGGTGCCAGTAATCCGTGGTTCATGTCCACTTCTTATCATTACCAAAACTATTGAAATTCCAGGAAAATACTATGTATTACAATGCTACTCCATTTTCATGTTCAAACCTTCTTAATTCATAAATATTTATTATTTAGGAAACTATTGTAGCTTATAACACAACATGCATAAAGGGTATCAGGACATGACTTTGTTTCAGATAATTTCCAGATATACCTCCAAGATAGTATATTTGAGATTCTGAATAAATGTGTACTCAGGATTTTGTGCATTTGAGATTTGTACATGGTATATATCTATATTCAAGATTTTGAAGGCACTCTTCTTCTGAAACATAGCTTTTGAGATTACTACAAAGAAAAGTTTGTTTGGGGCAATATAAATTTCATTTTGGGGGCATCTTTTAAATTATTAAAACACAAAAAATAACCTTATCCACTCTTTCTGAGCTCGTGCCTTTAGATAGGATAACAACTTCAGAAACAACTTCAGACATCTAGGCTGTAGCTTGAAATCACAAACTTGGGAAAGACAAGAGAAAGACAGAGTGAGAAAATTTTATTTAAAATGGGTGGCCCTGGCCAAAGCAGCAAGCCCTTTTCAGTACCTGTCTCGATCCAAGGACCAAGAGGCAACCAAGTGCCAAGAAAGGCATATGCCACCAGCTCCTGTGGACAAGGTTTCCGGAGGAGCCTCAATAGTGTTGCCTTCTCCCTTCACCTGCTCTTGCAAATCCTAAGAAGGCATAAAAGGGTCAAAGAGATATGAAGCAACAGCTGGGCAAAGAAACCAGTGCAACATCTGAAGGCATAAAAAATAGCAGCGTGTGGAATCAGAGGAACGTATGCTAATGAAGGAGGCTCATCCCAGACAAAAAGAGGCTGCTTGTTGCACCCCTGCTTTCTCCATCATCCAGCTGCCTGCACTGGCCGTATCCATGCTCAACTTTGCTAACTAATGGGAAATGTGACAACTTCACATCCTTTTTGCTGCCCAAGTACCTGTCACCTCAGGGCTCCAGAGGTCTCTTACCCCTCCCAGATACAAGAGTGCAGCTTTGCCCATGTTCCTAAAAAAATTTCCTGATATCCCACTCATCCCTCCTTGCCTCTGAACAGTTCCCCAAAACTGCCAGAGACTCCTCTGAGCCCCTTTCTCCTAACTCCCACTGATCCCTCCCACATTTCTTCACCTAGCTGTACCATCTTCCCCAGCATCAGGTCTACCACTACCACAAAACCACACTTTTCTGCCCACAAAGTGTTATCTTGCTTTCACCCACAGGGAAGTAAAATTCAGTTTCGCCTGTGCTACAGAGCAGCCTTAAACCACTCGGAGTTTTTTTATAATGCTGGCCCACTGTTACTTGCCACAAAGCAATCGTTAAAGGAAGAACCCATTTTCTCCAGACTAAGGGCAAATGTACTAGTACATATATCAAACATCCATCAGTGTAGTGTGGAACAACTTACATCTCTGATTTTGGCAGCCAAACTCCCTACACATTTCTTGGGAACTATAAACAGCAATATACATCAATATGTACGGACAAAACCTCATTGTTTCTTTCCAAATAATCCTCTAATCCCCATATCTAGTGACTCAACATTAGAAAGACAATCTTAAAGCTTTTGGCTTAAGACCATCCACTTTCCTAGCTTCCCCATTTCAGAAATATTTACATCTTCCTACATTCCCCATATACTCAACGGGCTTTTTAAACTTGCCTAAATACAAATAACTTGGTGCATGTGAAAAGATAATACAATATATTTCTAACACTGGACAATCTGTAACACTGGACAATGCATATTTTGAAAGGAATAAAAAAAAAATAGTTGAATTAGTCTTCTATGCATTATTGTTGTCCTGCTTCCTTTTAGAGGAAAGGCAGACCTTTCCCACATAATGTGCCTCCACTGCTTGGAAAACCACCCCCTAACAAGGCTAANCAGTGCTGGTCACTTCTTAAACATTATCTTTTTTAAGAGCCATTCCCAACTGTCACCAGTCAAGCTGGAGAGCCAGAAATCCAGCTTGGCTGAGCAAGAATGTTCTGTTGGAAATAAGGCAAAAAAGGAAGGTGTAT
>VXBQ01001841.1:0-27403 GCA_013400175.1 Phainopepla nitens | reverse complement strand
GGTACACCACGTGTTATTCTTTTTTTTAGAAAGATATGAGACTGAATAATACTGGAGAGGAGAATACATTACATTAGAATAGAACTTTCGGTTTGGCATTCAGTATTATGAGAGCTGAAGTTCTCTTATTTTTGATGATGTGAGAAATTCCTAGTGGGAGGCTTTCTTCTACATCATAACTGAAGATGTCATTACACGTGAGGTAGACTCTGCTGTCCTCCCCAGCCTGCTCTATTGGCCATGCACAGTACAGAAAGCAACCTAAGTTCTTTAACATGTAACAGAAACCCAGTAATGGACTTTCACATTGTGGTCTCCTCTTCTGTAATTACCTGCACGTGTGTGTCAGGCAGGTGATGGCTGTGTACAGATGACTTCATACAGACACATGGGGTTTTTTTCAGGTAATGAATTGTAACTATGCACGTTAATATAGCAGAGTAAAGCTTAAGATCATTTAAAAAATGCACTTACTCAAAGCAATTCAAGCATATGCAGGCAAGAAAAAGAAATGAAAACACTGGGCAGAGAGTGTGAAAACTCTATTATTTTTAAATGCAGATTGCAAAAAGTAGCTTCACTGCTTTCTTGCCTTGCTTAATGCCCACAGTTCAGGAAGCAGACCATACGTGTTCAAAACATACACATTTACTGACCTAGATTTTCTCAGTGGCAGCCTGCTGTGGGATTTACCTCCCACAGCAGGGGTTCCATTCCTNTTGTGACTTTGTCTAACCAATTACTGTGCCACCAAAACTGCAGAAAATGCAGTAAATGAAGAAGAAAAAAGAATAAGTTAACACCCAAAATCCTCCATCTTGTCTTTCATCTACCTTCCATACTAAAACCCAAAACCTACTTTTTCACTCTGTGATAAACTACAATATCATCTACTATATACATTAACAAAAACTCAACCTCTCACAAAGTCCTGGAAGCTTCTTCCATGGCCAAAGACTAAAAGCTGTGCTCTCCTGAGGAACAAAACATCTCAGGACAGGCAAAGGAATATTTCCTGTGTCCTGGATTCCCACACCCTACCATTGTTGTATGTGCATTTTATTGTCTGGACCATTATGATCTTTGAGAATGGAGTTATTTTTACGTTAGATTAGAGGAAGACCCAGATCTCATAAGAAGTTAGGATTGCTATTGTATCACAAAAGCAAGTAATACGTGCATTAACATGTTGTGCCAAGTCTTCTCTGTGAGTGAGAATATACGGGGATAGGTGTTTGAGGTACCCCAATGGCAAAAGCAAAATGATTTTCAGTGAAATTAGGTGTCCAGTTGGCAAAAGTAACATCACAAAAATCTTATCATTTCAGAATTTCTGAGTTAAGTTGACACCTTAAGTTTTAGCTTTTATATTTTTTGGATTCTATGCTGTTTTGGANTGGAGCTTCATAACCTGAAGCTGTGATTGGACAATTGACTCCAATATGCTAATGGACCAAAACCTATAGAAGTGTGAGGCTTCATGACTGGGCATCCATTTTTGTGATCATTTATATATTTGACTTGGATGTAGCCCCAGCAGGGTTCCTGCACTGCCCAAGCTGTATCCTTTCAATAAATATCTTTTATCCTTTTATTCTACCTAGTCTCTGTTTCCAGGTCAGCCTTCCCAGGCATCAAAGTATCTAAAATTGTTTGATAGTTTCTTCCTGCTCCTGGCCCAGTGAAACTGTGAGGTATCAAAAAAATTAGTCCAGTCTGAATTAATCAACACCACTAAGTGAAGGGATTAGGGTGACTTGACAGCTGAATCATATTTGGAAACTTATATAAAGAATAAAGAGAAAAAAAACAGAAAAGCATAGCAAAAGGACATTACATTGTGTAGGCAAGCCTGTTCTGTATTTACATAAAGGATTGTCAGATAACTAGGGGAAAAAATTTCTGTGTAGTAGTGATGTAACACTCTGATTTTTTATTTTTCATGCCAGTATTGTTCCATAGGTGTTGCAGGTCTCTCTGCATGCCTGAATTACTGAAACAAACTCTTAACCAAAATATACCTCCTTATTTATACCTACTGCATATATATGAATTTTGAAAAGTTCTGGTTTTTCTCAGTATTTTCCTAACAGTGCTTATCGTATAGACCATATTCTTCCCGTCACATGTAAAACTCTTAAATCACATGTACTTTATTTTTCTCACTATTAGTCATTGTATTAGAAGCTGAAATTCTACCTGTACTCCTCTAGTTGCATCCAGTTCAACGTATTTTTCTTCAACACTGTGCTTAATGTGGCTTCTTCTTTTTTTTTTCCCCCACTTAGAATCTTTTACGGAAGTTGATGCAGATTTCCATACTAGAGTACCTGTGGTGGTGTGCAGAGAAAAGCAAAGGTCTCGGTTGTCACTTTGTGTGTTCTAATAGTATATAGCAATGTAAATTATATTTCCACCTGATAAATGACGTTTCTGTACTAAATTATTACAGTTCCATGGATCTTGAAACACAAACTAACACTCAATGGGCAAGTCATTCCTAGCCTAGAATAAGAGGGTAAGGGTTGTTCTGTCCTCAGCTGTGTATTTCCCGACCCCTTCAACCATTATGGCTTCCAGCATGTACCCTCACCCTTCCATTTGGGATTATTGCTTAAGCAGAAACTTTCCTTTCTTATAGGTAGTGTACATACCATATTAAATTATAGATTTCTGTAAGGATAAGAACAGTTTGCTTAGCTTCGCTAGTATTTTGAGAACAAGTGAAAAGTATTTTATTTTGCCCATTTTATGAATATCAATTAAGATTCATGAAACATTCTATAAACAGCTACTGATAAAAATATTACCAGTTATTTGCTGCCACCTTGATTTTTCAGTGTTTAAAAATATTTTATGTTGTGTGAAAACAGCATAGAAACTGTTTGATGTTGTGTGTGGTGTGGGAAGACATTTTTGTTTCATGGGGGAAATAATTACTATAACTTTTTCAATTCAGTAAATTAATATTAGAGAAAAAAAACCCTGAAATTTGAATTGTGTCTTTAAAACACTTGTACAGAAAATTATAATGCATATATTCTCAACCTAACCATAAATCAAATTAGTATTGCATGCTGCTTTTCATGCAGAGGTGCTGTCTTTGAGAGGCTGTCAAGTCTTTCCGTTCAGCCTTCTGCTACACTTTACTGTGAGATGTTATCTGACCTATGGGTGTTCTTACAAGACCTTCAAGATCTTTCGTTTCTTTTTGGATTTTAGTGGCCTTATTTGTAAAGTGAGTGCAGGGAATGAGAATGCCTGTCTGACAACAAACCATTTGGCTACACTTGGAAAGCTGGAACCTACTATCGTACCTTTAGTGATTGCCTTCAGGTACTGGGCAAAGGTGAGAGTAATTTGTATTCCCTTATCTGTGAATAAATATTGAATGAATTTTGATATTATGCCTGTAGTTATGGTTTAGAAAATGGTTCTTGAAACAGTCCTTGGAAAAAGAGTTGAAATAAGGACAAAAGTTTTTATGAATTGTAAATTTTGTAAATTAAATAATTTTCATTTGTGTGTGATAACATTCCACTAAATTTCAAAAGTGAAATTTTAAGCTTCATTCAGTGGCATGCAGACTGTAAGTATCCTGCTCGGTTACCAAACTAGTCAGAGTAATGTATATGAAATGGAATTGCTAGGTTCTCATAAACTTAATCCATCATGAAAAAAATAAAGAAAAAACTGTTTATCTCTTTTGGAAATGAAAACAGTGAATTAACATAATCTGTTGTAAAATTTGTGTGTCTGCAATTAAGATATTAATTAAAGAATTTTAAAACTTTTGACTTGTACTGTATCTGTGCAAAAGGAGCTATCATTTTTTGCAAGTGTGCTGTATGCTGTCTGTTTTGCCAATCTGTGTCCTATGGCTCTTATACTGAAAACATTATGGTAGGATGGTAATAACTGCAGTAAATATGCAGGCCTTGAGAACAAACTGCATCTGGTAAGAGCTCAAAGATGTGAATTTCTGTAGTATTCAATGTGACTGACTTCTGAACAGTAATTGAAAGAATATTTTTCATAGTATCACTTGAAGCTATAATGACTGCACCATTTGTTTTTACAGTTATGCTGTGTTGATCGTCCTGAAGAGGGAGGCTTGTCACCTTACGTGTTTGCTTTAATGGTTATTTTCTTTCTACAACAGAGGAAAGAGCCTTTTCTTCCTGTCTATTTGGGATCATGGGTATGTCTGTTAATACACTGAATAGTTTAAATGAGATGACCAGTTGCTCTTAGTGGTATATAACCTGTCAGCTTTATGTTACTCTGAGCAAGCCATAAGCGAGCCATTTCTGAAGGAATTAAGAGTGTGAGTTCATTTGTGGATTAATCATCATTCAATGATTACACTTAACTTTAGTATGCCTGGCTGTAAGGTTGCATTTCACAATCCCAGTCATTGAAGTAAGTGCTCTGTTGCCCTTTCTGCGAATAAGGAGAACTGCGCATTGAAGAATGCATTTTGCAACAGTTTACTTCCTCATTTTTTTCAGCCTTTCCTCCAGCACACTGGTGTGATACCATCTGAAGGGATCACATTAGGAGTTTATAGCACATATTTAGAAACTGAAATGTGTCTTGATGTCAGGAGTTGTACTGTGGATGCCAGTCCAGAATCCAATTGTCCAGGACACCATTTGTATCTTATCTTCATGGCACCCATTTTTGTACTTCCAGTCTCTTGTTGTGTTTAGCATACATGTTCATGTTCCTGTAACTAATTACATGAACCATGCAGTTAACAATTTTCTCTATTTCCTGACTCATTTGAAATCATGTGCACTTTCTGAACTGGATGAGAAAAATGTCCTGTTGTATATGGCCATATAATTACAAGATACATACTTATGCTTGTCTAATGTGCAAAGAAAAGGTTGCGTGACACAGAATTACAGAATTTTCTGGGCAATCAGTTCCAGTGTTTTGTCACCCACACAAGTTCTTCCTCATATTCAGGTGGAGCTGCCTGCATCAGTTTCTGCCCATTGCCTCTTGTCCTATCGCTTAGCCACCACCTAAATCCATCCTCTTGACTCTCTCCCTTCAGATACTCAAGACATTGATGAAGTCTTCTCTCAGTTGCCTCTTCTAAAGGCTGAACAAGCCCAGCCTCTTCAGCCTTTCCTCATAAGTGAGGTGCTCCAGTGCTTTAATTATCTTTGTAGCCCTTTGCTGGACCCCCTTCAGGGACTCCGTGTCTCTGTCGTCCTGAGCACCCCAGGACAACATTCTTGGCCACCAGGACACACTGCTGGCTCATGGACAGCTCGCTGTTCACCAGGACCCCCAGGTCCTCCTCCACAGAGCTGCTTTCAAGCAGGTCAATCCCCAGCCTGTGCTGGTGCTTGGAGTTATTCCTCCCCAGTGGAATGCACGATCCGGCTTTTGCCTTTGTTGAATTTCAGACAGTTCTTCTTTGCCCAACTCCCCATCCTGTCAAGGCTGCACTCTGGGGTATTGGCCACTGCTCCCAGCCTTGTGTCATCAGTGACATGGTGAGGAGGCATCTGTCCCTTGTCTGAGTCACTGCTGAACAAATTAAACAACACTGGGCATGGTGCTGACCCTTGGGGACACCACTTGTAACAGGCCCATGTTTAGACCCTCTGCCACTGATTACAACCCTCTGGGATCTGCCATTCATCCAGTTTTCAGTGCACTTCACTGTCCATATTTCCTGAGTGTGGACACCAGCACACCCTTCTAAGAGCGCTGAGCTCTTGAGAGTGTTTTGTAGAGAAGTATGATGAGAAGAGAGAAAAAGGTTGGGGCATATTCTAGACCTGGAACAGGCTGTTTTTAAACTTTGTTCTACTACAGTGTGGGGACTAAAATTTAAAGTTCATGTGATGCTGAGCTCTATGTTTCTTTTTTTGTTTCCTCTAGATTGGAGGATTCTCATTAAACAAATTAACTAATTTTCATCTGAGAGAAGTCAAGAATGATGCTGTGATTTGGGAGCATAACCTCACTGATGATTCTGATTTGCCACAAGAAACTTCTCCTAGAGGGGGCAAGGTCTGGGCTTTTCAGTTTGTTTCTGTAGGCTAGCAGACAGTGCTGTTCTCAAAACAGAACAATCTTCTATTTCTGTTTTGTGTTTATGTTTCCAAACAGTGAGCTGAGCTATGAGATTGCATGACTGCTTGCTTCAAGGTCTTTTGTGCTTAGCTCTTGGTGCTAAGGAACCAGCAGGAAAAGAGATATGATTTCAAATTCTTCAACAAGACCCTGAATTTTAATCTGTTGGGGAGAATATAGTTTGCAGAGTTGGACCAATTTTATCTTGGAATTAGATTAAGCATATAAAAAATATTTTGTCTTTTCTTTGCACTGTTCTTAAAAATTATTTCTATTATAATAACTTTGTGAGAAACGGTATCACTATGTGATTGCATGTTGTGAAAGTTAACAAATCACCCTAGACTTGGCTGAAAAATAGACTGTATAATCCATTCTGTCCTGTGAGATGAGATACACATTTTTTTTCTTTTAAATTTATAAATTATGGCATAAACACTTAAAGAAGCAATTGTTATTAATCATTGATGCTGCTCTTTACCATTGCTGCATTCATTCATTTTGAAGTTTTATACTATATCTTCCAACCTTTTTAATTGCAGTTTTTATTGCAACTGCAGGGTTGAGAACCAGTGATAAATTTTTTCACACTAGATTACAGATGAAATAAAGGAAGTTAAACAGTTAAACACCTGTGCACTGAATATTATCTAAGGCATTCTTCTGTAATTGACAGGTTCCCTTAGTATTTGATTCGGGTCAGCAGTGTTCAGCACCCGTTGGTCAGCTCTGGCTTGAGCTGCTTCGTTTCTATGCCTTGGAGTTCAATATGGCTGATTTGGTTATTAGCATACGACTCAAGGAACCAGTGTCTCGTGAATTAAAGGACTGGCCTAAAAAGCGCATTGCTGTGGAAGGTATATAAATAGCTCTCAACAAACTTCAGAGAACTGTAACTTTTATTTTTATAATGTGCTGACTTGGCTGTTGATATTGTATGTTACAGCTTAGAAATTTTTAATAATGAACTAGTTAGAGCAGAAAATTTTTCCCAAAAAATAAATTTAATATTTCTATTGGGTATTATTTTAAACATTATCAGAAATAATTAAGTGAACTTAAAAATTGTCTTCAGCACAATTTGTAGATCCTGTGTCCTTACACAGTGTTTAAGAGTTACTAGCAATTCAGACTCTGTAAGGATGTAAGTGTATTCTTTTTTTAAGAAGTTAACTCTTTCAATGCTGGCTCACTTCTTCTTTCTACTAGACCCATATTCAGTCAAAAGGAATGTGGCAAGAACTCTGAACAGCCAGCTAGTGTATGACTATATCCTTCACTGTCTAAGAGCAACTTATAAGTATTTTGCCTTGCCTCACAAAAAAAATGCAAAATGGAGCAAAATACTCTCTTCAGATGCAAGTGAGGAGAAACCCCAAATGCTGGACCATGGAAAAGATACTATAAAGCATGAAGATTCTGACTTGCAAAACTTGGATGGTAGAACAAACACAGCCATAGTAGAAGATTGCATAACAGAGAATACATGTGTGCCCAAGGAACGTAAAATTGGTCCTTCAAAACTGTGTGATGGCTCAGAATGTTTCACAGAAGAAGAATTGGCTGATGATATAAGTCATCTGGGAATTACGCGTGAAGACTCAGACTGTATAATTGAGGAAATTATTTCTGGAGATAATGAGGATTTTAAACCTAGTTGTGAAGAGACAGAGAGTGAAAATGAAGATGAAGAAGAGGAGGAAGAGGAAGAACATGAGCAACAAAAAAGACAATGGAGTAATATTTTGGCTGCTGAGCAGACAATCGATGGAGACAGTGACAGTGGAGAACTCCCTGTAATGGTGAATGAGCATGATGTAGAGACATGTAGTACTTCAGACTTAGAAGGTTTTCAACACACTGCACTTACAGAGAGTGATGAATTTGGCTTGGAGTGCAGTGGTATAACAGATGACAAGATTGACATTGATGAGTACAGTAGCACTGACGATACTGATGAACTGGATGAATCCCCACAAAAATTTTTATGTTCAGCACAGAGTCAGATATCCCAAATGATTAACTCAGATGATGAAGAGGAAGAAGAGGATGCACCAAGTCTTCTGAATCGGAGGCAATGCAGTGTTACCATTAGAACGGGAGGTGAACTAGGTAACACATATACTGGACCTAGAGATGATGATGCGCTGTCAGAAGAGGAAGATGACCTTTCCATCCCCAGTAAATATGAAAACAGACATTTCAAAGAAAATGCAGATGGACCTCTGAAGATCAGTTCGAGTCAAGAATATCTTACTGAGAAAGGAAGCCATTCTAAAGAGACCACAGCAGTAGAACAGTGCTTAGAATCTGAACTTTTTTATCAATTCAGTAAACAAGCATTTACAAAGGGCAAGGTAAGCAAGCTGTATCAGAACATGAACGTATTGCTTATGTTCTGTTAGAAGTTATATGAAAGTGTTGCTCAAATTCATTAAAGTACTGTAGTTTTTAAAACCAATCCTGCTTTTTGTTCATGCAGTCTCCTACAGTAGTATGTAGCTTGTGCAAACGGGAAGGTCATTTAAAGAATGATTGTCCAGAAGACTTCAAGAAAATTGAGCTTGATCCACTACCACCACTGCCACCCAAGTTTTCAGTTATTCTAGATCAAGTTTGTGTCCAGTGTTACCGTAAGTTTTTTCCTTTGAGTATTGTGCCATAGAAAAAGAATCAGAAAAAAAATATGCAATACCCACAGACTAATCGTGTTAGAAGGTGACAGTTTATTTTCTACGTTTCCTCCAGCTCTTAGATACAATTCTACAATTTGGCTTAATGGTAATGGCTGTAATAGAACTGCTGAGTAGTTTGTATCTGGAGAACTAGAAAGTGTTTAGATTTGTCTTCCACTTGGCTGATTGATTTCTCATACAGGAAAATACATTTTCTGAGAGTCGTATTTTGGGTGGAGTTTTTGACTGATGCTTTTATATTTGTCTGATTTGAATTATGTTAACTGTTCCTTAACTTGTAGTTTTCATAAAAAAAGACTAGAGTATGCTAGAAAAAATAGTGTCAAAATATCGTTTTGTAACATTTCTCCACTTTTGTTCTTTTCAGAGTGACCCAACTTTCCTCCTTTCTCTCTCGCCATTTCTGACCAGACAAAATGCATTGTTTGTCTAATTAATATTTTTCTTTGAACAGGTATTTCTCTTCTACTTCATCCTTGCTCTTTCCTTCACATGTGAATTTCCTCTTTCTCTCTCCCTTACCCTGCCCCACTGTAAACCCCTTTCTATTTTCACTTGAATCTTTGCCTTTTCTAAAGAACAATTGCCTAAATTGTTGTCTTTTTTTTCCTTCTTTTTTTAAAGATGATTTTGCTCCAAATATAATAGAGGATCACGCTCGGGAGCATATAAGACAAAGTTTGGAAATCTTCATTAGACAGGATTTCCCGGGTAAATAGGCCATTCAGACTTTGTATTTGTACTTTTGATTGTTCATACTTGAGAATTTTCCAAGAAAACATCATTTCAGTATAATAATAAACACTTCAGTTTTGAATATGTAAGCCGCATTGTTGCTCAGCATTGCAATATTTCATTACATTTATTTTTGTTCTAAGTATTTTAAGGCTTTTTTTTAAAATTTGGATTTTTAATGTATTCATATATAGCACACTCTAGTAGGAAAGAACAATGGCAAGTTAAAGAAGAAACCATCAAAACAGACGTCGAATAGTTTTGCATTTACATATTTTAACTTTATTTGTTAATCAGAGTTATTTTTATAACTGCTCTTACAAACAAGTTTTTTGTAGTACTTCCTACTGGAACTTACCGGGCTTGGCATATTTTAAAGTATAAGCACAATATCTGGTCTGTTCACAGAACCTAGGCATTTGATTTTTTTGTCCTTTTTTTGTTTCTGGAGTTCTTACCTGTAACACCTGGACTTCATGGTCTTTTAAAATTAGAGGAAGACTTTTTTTTTTTACTGCATCCAGTATATCCCTTATCCTGAGAATTTCTGTACAAAGCATTTATCAGTCAGATGTCAGCTTGATGATGCTGATGATTTAATTACTGCAAAACCTAACTTGTTTCTGGATTTGTCAGACTGCTTATTTGAATCAATAACAGTAGAGATTGTTTTCCCATAAGCAAAGTTAATCAGAAAGTTTTCATGTACCACAGAAGTACAATAATGTTGTCTTGCCTGTATTAGAAGACATGCAGTGATTTGCAGCTACATACAATTTGAGATTCTGTGTTATTTATCATTTGAAGATTTTTGTTGATGTATGGCTGTAATACAACCCATGCCTTACAGGAACCAAGCTGGATTTGTTTGGCTCCTCAAAAAATGGCTTTGGCTTCAAACAAAGTGATCTGGATATCTGTATGACAGTAGATGGTGTGGAAACTGCTGAGGTAGGTTGAGAGGATTCTGGTTTTATGGTTAAACAAATGCAAAATTTTCTTATATTGTGTATCAAGTGTAAAAAATAAATTATTTTATAAAAGCTTTTAATATTTGAAGAAAATCCTAATGTGTACCACTAAGGCAGATTATTTTGGGGGTGTTTGCTGCTGCCCTAGGCTTGAGTCTAAGAATAAAGTAGGTGGTTTTCTCCTGAATTCCTCATTTGTAGCTTTATTTGTGCAGATAAGTAACATCCTTTATTGCATAAACAACTGGGAATGGGAAAAAATGGAAGAGCACATCAGTCTCCTACCATGCCTAATATCAGCTTTTAAGAAGTTTCCATTATCATATTATCAAATGCTGATTTTACATATGCTATTTTGAAACAATTTATTGTATTCACATAATTCTGTATAACATGAAACATTTCATTATACAGCTTTAAGCTTAAAGGCACATAGTGAAAGGTTTGCCTAAAATACTTGCAGCAGATACGTCTTTCAGCTTTTTTTCTTAATGTCTTAGGGACTTGATTGCATCAGAATAATTGAAGATTTAGCAAAAGTTCTCAAGAAACAATCAGGTAACTTTCTGGAAAATTTAAATAAGTGATTCTGGTTCTGTTACTTCATTTGCTTGAGTGACAGTGTTCTGGGGCATTATAGATGAAAATCTTGATTTTTTTTTTTTTTAACTATTTTTAATTAAGACACAGCTAACATAAAAGAGCCCATTTTAGTAAGAGTGAGGTTGAATATCTTGAACATTTGGGTTCATTTTTGTTTGTGTATGGTGGTATTAGAGATTATGGTATTGGACCACATCTGATCTGGACGGACAGTATATTTATAACTTACATGCATAAGAACAATGATCTAAGACTTGAGGCTTCAGTTTCATAATTTATACTTGTATGTTCAGTGCATTGGAAGTTGATAGTAAAAGATATTCTGATACAAATCTGCAATGGGAATCCTGTTTTTTGTACAAGAAATCATGAATTTTATAGTGCTCGTTTTGGTGTATCTCCAGTGAGTTGTAATGGACTGTCATTTATCTCTAAAGCTTATTTCTCTATAGAGAAATTCTGTACTCTTATTTAGACTGCTCTTTATTTTTTGAGGGGGCTAAACGTACATTTATGTAAACTATATTTAGCAGATTCATTGTGTTTGACAAAGTTTTTAAATCAATGTAAAACCGTAACTGAAATACAAATTTTGTGTCAACTGAGATTTTATTTTGTAGCCTTTTGGCTGCAGTTGGAAGTTATTTGATACTGTGTAGGACTGTACTGTAGCCATTCAGTAATAAAACATTTCATCCTAGGTTTAAGAAATGTCTTGCCTATAACAACTGCTAAAGTCCCAATTGTCAAATTTTTCCATGTCAGAAGTGGTCTTGAAGTAGACATCAGTTTATATAATACTCTGGTAAGGTTATCTCCTTTTTTATTTTACGTTGTGTAACGAAAAGCTGAGGATCTGTTTCTTGAGACTGAAGTGATTGATTGGATGAGATTCAATAATCAACTGTTTCAAATTACCTGTTGCAGTTTTATATTTCAAAGAAACCATTTTGGTTTTTTTTGTTTGACTATGAGTGGAGTCAGCTGCAGAGTTGTGACTTTAGAGTTGTCACTTTCCTAAGAAAATTTATTAAGTTCTTCAGTAATAGTAAGAGACAGTGGTTTAAGTATTTTAAGTCTTTCTTAAATAAGAGACAAAATAAAGTAACTTAAGCTTTTTTAGACTCCTCTTAACATTATGGCTCTTGCCTAGCCTTGAGACCTAAAATAGTGGTTTTTGAACCCAGCTTGCCTGAACTGTAACGTATTAGAATGTAAAAAAAAAATAAAAATTAAAACAAACAAAACAAAAAACCCCCACCAACAAAAACAAACAAATGAAAAAACCAAACAAAAACCAAACAAACAAAAAACACACCAAAAAACCCAAAAAAAACAGGCAAAAAATAATCCGTGTGTTCTTGGCTGAACATTTTAAAAACGGGTTTAGTTTACTTCAGTGTCTCGAAGTTTTAAAGACAATTCTTAAACTTTCTGAAGGTTTTTTTTGAGCTCAGAGGGGGTTTTGAGGATAGCTCAACCACTAAGTGTGAAAATTTTCTCCTTGTAGTTACGCATCTGTATGTGTCCATTGGTAGCTCTTACAGATCTGGACTGAAATCTCTGGGTTTAAGTAGTTATCCTCTGCCAAATATTTTGAAACTGTAGTGGGAGATTAATGCTTCTTGTTTTGAAGTATTGTTCTGTGAATGCTGCTTTGTGCCACTTCCACACAGATTAAGGCAGTTGATTGGCTTTTAAAAGAACAGGTGATAACCTCATTGTTGAACACTTCCTTTCTCGAAATATATTTCTACTATGCAGGGCTTCAAATACGCATTTCTTGAGGGCACAAGTTAGTTTTTGTTTTTCATGTTTTCAGCTTCTTTCCTTCATGACTTCAGAGCTTCTTTATTTTCTACATGACTTTCTTATTTTTGTAGGCCTTGCATAACACCAGACTTCTGTCATCATACGCAGCTATTGATCCTCGAGTAAAATATCTGTGTTACACAATGAAAGTCTTTACAAAGGTAGGTGTGTTTCAGACATTCTTGAAGTAGTAGTTCCTGAAGCAAGGGATAATCACCATGAAAGATAAAAATCATGGGTTTTTTTTCCTAGATATGTGACATTGGAGATGCATCTCGAGGTAGCCTGTCATCTTATGCATATACTCTCATGGTGCTTTATTTTCTTCAACAGAGAAATCCACCAGTCATCCCTGTTCTTCAAGAGGTATGGTATATCGGAAAGAAATGAGTTACTGTGCACAGTATTGATCAGAGGAATGTCAGTGCTGAATATGAAAGGCTCTTCTAATGAGTTTTGATATTATTCTTTCAGATCTACAAAGAACCAAAAAAGCCTGAAATTTTGGTTGATGGCTGGAATGTATATTTCTTTGATAAGATAGAGGAGTTGGTAAGTAAATCATGCTAATTGGAACTGTTACCTGTAGCTTGGCAAATGAATAGAAATTCCTTTTAAAGACATCGTTCTCAAATGTAGAGGTTGAATATTGTAGTTTAACCCCAGCTGGCAATTAAGCATCACACAGCCACTCTCTAGTTCCCCCTGCCCCCTTCCTGGTGGGAAGGCTAATTTAAAAAAGGTAAAATTTTTGGGTTGAAATAAAAACATTTTATTAATTGAAACAAAATAAAAATAATAATCCTCATACTTCTAATTGTTACAATGATGATAATAATAATAGTAGTAACAGTAGTAGTAGTAATGGTAGTAATTAAACAAGAGAGAGAGAGAGAAAGAGGACTAAAACCCAAGAGAAACAAGAGATGCCCAATACAACAGCTCAGCAGCTGCTGACTGATGCCCAGCCCATCCATCAGCAGCAGTAAGTACCTCCTGGCCAGTCACCCCCAGTTTATATACTGGGCATGGCATTCCATGGTATGGAATATCCCTTTGGCCTGTCTGGGCCAGCTGTCCTGGTAGTGCTCCCTCCTGGCTTTTTGTGCACCTGCTGGCTGGCAGAGCATGGGAAACTGGAAACTCCTTGATTTAGAGTAGATATTATTGAGCTGCAACTAAAATATTAGTGCATTATCAACGTTATCGACATTATTCTTATGCTAAATACACAACACAGACTATGTCACCTACTAAGAACAAAATTTAATCTATCCAAAACAAATACAGCAATGAAAGTGGAGTAGCTCCTGTTTTGAAAATGCCATTCCTGTGTTGTAAAGCTTTTAGAATATGGTTGGTTGTAATTCATCTGTGAAAAAATAAACTCCAAAATCTGACAAAATATCACAAAATTATTTTAAGATATTAAGGATGATTAATTGTTCTTTGTCGCTCTGGGTGAAGGTAAGTGCTACCACCTGTATCTCTGGTCATATCTGGTTAATTGTGTTGAATAATTTAGTTTTATACAGACTCATAAAGTGAATTAATAAATTCTTTTCTTAAGACACAAAACTTAGTGCCGGGAGTTCTATTAATTGTCTGCTTTTATTGTTAATAGATAAAAAAATATACCATTTAAAACCAACATCAGATTATCAATATAAATTATGAAAGAAAGTATTCTGGTGTAACTCCATTGTTTTTCTGTATAAAATAAATGATGAAAATATATTATGGAAATGAAAATCGTTCTGCTTAATGTAAGTACTGGATGTAACAATAATTTTGTCATTTTAGTCAGTTGTTTGGCCAGACTATGGGAAAAACACTGAATCTGCTGGGCAGCTGTGGCTGGGACTTCTCCGATTCTACACAGAAGAATTTGATTTTAAAGAGCATGTAATCTGCATCAGGAGAAAAAATCTGCTTACGACTTTCAAGAAGCAGTGGACCTCCAAATATATTGTAATTGAAGGTAAAAGCATATGAGGTACAGGATTATACAGAACTTCTTTAACTTGAAAATTCTGCTTTTCCACAAGACTTGCTTATTTTTCTATTACTAGATTATAAAGTGCTATATGCTCACGTTTTGAAACTGTCACAAAATTGCCATTGAGTTTCAGTAGTGCTAAAACGTTATTCTTAAGGGGTTTTTTTGCTACTGAAAAGAAGTTGCAAAGCAAACTTCACACTTTACATTATGAAGTAAATGGCAGAAAAACAGATTTAATAAAATCCTCTGGCAAAGAAATTAACTATGATGCAGTTGAGGTGTTCTCAAAAATACTAGGTTTAGTTGAGCCCATGTTTACTTAAATGATTCAACTCTGTGTATGATTATGCTATTTAGTATCACTCTGATCTCTGAAGAGAAAACGCTTGAGACGTATTTTAGAAATAATCTGTAAACTGTTCTCTGGCCCATTTCATTTTCATAGAAAGAATTTCTACTCTCTTGTCTGCACAGTGAGGAATGCCTTTCATGTTTTTTTCTACAGATCCCTTTGATTTGAACCACAATCTTGGAGCTGGATTGTCCAGGAAAAGTAAGTCTTCCATTTACAATTTCAGTTACAAAGAGAAAATCTTGTCTTGGATATTATTTTACATTCTAGTTTGATATTTAAATGATGATTTCAGTTTGGGTTTTTTTTTTCTTCCAGTGACAAATTTTATAATGAAGGCTTTTATCAATGGCAGAAGAGTATTTGGTACCCCTATAAAAACATTTCCTAAAGAATACCCATCAAAAATGGTAAGTTCCTTCTAAGAGAAGTATATGTGTGCTCTTTGGCATATAACTTAGCCTTTGCAGGACTATGGTTACACTCACTGTAACCTCTTTGTCTTAAATTTGCACGCTACTCTAAAAAGCTTCACGGGAGTTACTATTAAGTACTGTTTTAATGTTACTTGCATGTAAAATGTTTTGGAATGCAGACTACTTGTCAAGTCAGAATTTCATTTTACAGATTTTTGTATTTTAATCCAAATCAAAACCAGCTTAGCATTTCTTAAAACTGCAGTTGTATAACAGAGTATGCAGACCTGGTGGTGAGTAGGCTGCATGTCAAAGAAGAGGTCAGTGGCCAGTTAATGCATTAGGTCTTTCAGGGTTCAGCTACAGGAGCCCAGGTTTGTTTTCTGTAACTCTTACTGCCGTTTTAACACCTTTGTATCTTTATTTCCAAGTGTTTGGATTTTCATTTTAAATACATGATTTCTTCTACAGGAGTACTTTTTTGATCCTGAGGTACTAACGGAAGGAGAGTTGGCACCAAATGATAGATGCTGCAGAACTTGTGGTAAAATTGGCCATTTCATGAAAGATTGTCCCATGAGGCGGAAGTGAGTATAGTATTGGCATCTGTGTGTAACTTTTCTCCTTATGCTTGTTTAGGAAGGATTGGGAAAATAATGCTGAAGCAAAACTTGTAGGTGCTGCAGATTATTTAGTGAACCTGAATTAAATGTAAAATGTATCAGTACCTCTTTTGGCAGTGGTGGATAATGTTGCTGCAGACCTGTTAAAGTATCAATGCTGACTCTCAAATTTGTTATACAGGGAAGGAGTAGTCACAGAGCATCTGAATGATCAGCAGAGCAGAATAACTGTGTGCTGTGAAAAACACTCATGGATACATAATATCTTTTCGTTTTAATAGCCTCTGGATTCTTAAAAGATTCTAGTAATTCTACCAGAATTTTGCTGCTCCTAGACATGGTTTTGTCAAGTTCACAGAATCATGCAATTCCTATCAAAAGCAAGGCAAGAATGTCAGAGCATTATTTTTCATAAGCACACATGTATGAGAGCAATGTCCTGTTTTACATCCAAGAGAATGCTTCCTGTTCCTGAGTAGCCATATCCAATATTCAACTCCTCTCTTCTGGCAACAAGTGAATGGCTAAATGGCTTTTGCCACTCTTCCTCTTATGAAATGTCTAAACTTAAAAGTCATCTTTTAATTTGATTTTAGCTAAGACAAAGCTCCTTAAAGATTTCATGTCTAAAAAATAGTGAAATCTTGAAAACCTTTATGCTCACTTGTAAGGTGGATGGAAAAATCTACCCATTGTTTAGAACTTATTTGTGTTGAAAGCTATCATTAAAAATCATTTGCACTTTCCTGTGACTAAGTAAAAAAAAAAAAAAACTACTAACATCATGTTGGATGAAGTGGCTGTTCTACTGTGCATTAGAGATTTGTGAACTTACATTGTTGATTCTGTTAATTTAGAAATTTACTCAGCTTTAGCAACTGCAAGCACAGTAGCTGATGATAGTTTGAAATTAAAGAATGCTGAAGATGATGTGAAAGTCTCCTCAACGTCCAAACTGCTGTCTTACATCTGTGGATTTTTAATCTTGCATTCTGAAGTGAAACACCAGTTCACTGCACATACTCGGTTATGTTCTATACAACATTAGAGGAAAAGTAAATGGGATTGTGCATCTAAGAACAGAAATGTCCTGTGGGGTAAAAGCACTGATACATTTGAGTCCTCTCTTCAGCCATTTATTGCAAAAGGGAGTGCTGTCTGTGACGGGCAAACTAGTTGTTTTCTGTAGGCTCTTCTCATGCCTTCGCTCAGCATCTGCAGTTGCTGTATAAGAGATGTTGGAGCACATACCTACCCTGCTCTGGTAATGCTCATTTGTGGACTGGACTTGTTTATGGTTTTGGTTTTTTTTCCCTGAACCTGATTCTCCTGGTTTCCTTAGCAGTCTTCTATGGCAACCAGTTCCATAAGTGTTCTGACTGGTACATAAAACAGTACTTTCCTTTGTCTGTCTAAAATTAGTGATGCAATAACTTGCTGAGTGTGCACTTAATCCATTTGCCTATGTCCCTAACAAAGATGATAAATAATATTGGTCCCAATACAGACCCCTGAGGAACACCACTCATCACTGTGTTCACATAGCCGTCAAGACATTGACCACAATGCTTAAAGTGCAGCTATCCAGCTAATTCCTTATCCACTAAGTGGTCCACCTATCAAATCCTTGTATTTTCATTTTAGAGACAAGGATGTTGTGTAAGACAGTGTCAAATGCTTTGCAGAAGTCCAGGTGCATGATGTCAGTCACTCTTTCCTTACCCACCATTCCTGTAATCCGTTTTTATAGAAAACTACCAGATTTGTCCGGCATGATTTGCTCCTAGTGAAGGCATATTGGCTGTCACCAGTTGCCTCTCTGTTTTCCATGTGCCTTAGCATAGTTTTTAGAAGGATCTGCTCCATGATCTTAGCAGGCATGGTAAGGTGAGATTGACCAGCCTGTAGTTCCCCAGGTCTTCCTTCTATGCCTTTTTTTAAAAAAAAGAAGTTCACCTTGAAGCCCATGCCATTCTTTTGCCCTTCGTTCAGTTTTGTGAAGTATTTTCAAAGTTTCTAGCCATTAGCAATGCATCCAACTTGCCAGAGGAGCCTGGTATCATGTTCAGATTTGGAGGTTTCGCTCCTGTCTCCTTCTCTAGTCATGTATAAAGTTGTTAGATGAAACAAGTCTGACAGTGGTAGTGTTTCTTCACTACTGGACTTTAAGTCACATAGAATGTTAGAAGCTTCTCTCAACAGAAGAGACTTTTAGAGTGAATATGCACAGTTTCAGAAGGAAAGAAGTGAGTTTTGGTTGAATTGTACAAACAGGAAAAAAGCCCAGAACTATAGCCCTATTTTTTTGTACTTCATTAGCATTTTGCTTGGTGTTTCTTCTCTTCCATTGTCTGCAACTTGAGCCAGATTCTGAGTTACATTTATTAGGATTCAAGACTGTATTATCATCTAATTGTAAATTAAGTTATTAAATACATGTAACATCAGTGGAGCACTGTTTGGTGGGTGAGTCAAAGGAAAAGTATGGCAATTCACTTTATTTAGCCCACTGAAGAGTTATTTTGTCTAAGGACAGCACATGCATTTCCTATTTGGTTTTTTAATTGACTGTGTGTGAATGTAAGGCCTCTGAATTATGCAGCACTTTTCTGCTCCTGCAGACTAAGACGGCGTCATGATTATGAAGGTACACAAAGGTATGGAGAAATCAAGGAGAAAAGAAGCAAAGAGGACAAAGAAATGCAGAATAAACCAACAGAAAAGGAGAACTTAATCAAGGAGGGAAAGGCACACCTGTGTACACCTCAGAAGAGGAAACTAGCAAGGGTAGTAGTAGAAACTGGAAGGGAGAAGACTCCCAAGCAATCAGCAGAGAAATGGAAGCGCCTGGAAGACAGAGACGTAAGAGAAAAACGTTGTTTTATCTGTGGAAGAGAAGGTCATATTAAAAAGGAATGCCCACAATATAAAGGTGTTGCAGGTATGAAACAGATCAAGCTGAGTAGTTTTAACAGCACTTATGGGGTGTTTTTTTTGTATTTTTAACAGGATTGACTAACATAAGGTTTTTTGCATCATGTAAGAGTGTTGGTTTTTTTAATGTAGTCACGTTTAACCATTTTCCTTTCATCCTCACCTTCCTTTTAGAAACATGCTGTATCCTTGGAGATTTGGCATGGTTTCTCTTAGTAGATGAGATATTTGTAATAAAAAGTATATAAGTATGAAATGTGTTGGAATTGCTTCCATTGTCGTCACGATATATGAGCTTGCCAGCATTTAAAATTACAACTTCTCTTCCAGTTCATCGTAATTGCAACAAAAGCTAGTGTTACAGCTCTTCACATTACCTAAACCAGAATGATTCTATATGACCCTGCAGTCAATATGAAAAGTGTACAGATTTGCTGATTGAATTTTGTGAATAAAATAAAATTATGTTCCTGACAACTCAGCAGTTGAAGGGATACAGAAGTTCATCTTACAGGTCCTGACTGACAGACTTGAATGAAATACTGCTAAGCAGAAGTATTTAATTATCTGAGTCATCTTTCAAATAAGATGGATCTCTCATCATTTCTGTTATAAAGGAATATCCTTTTTAAGATAAAACTGAGTCTTAAGACAGTAAGTGGTCCCTGTAATTAGCTTCCAAAGGAACAAAGTATCACTGTTTCCCTGTAGGTAAACCTGGGTGCCTTTAAATTCAGGCTGAAAAAAATTTGTGTTACAAATTATTCATGAGTTGACCTCTTAAAGGAACAGATTGGAGTATTTTATATAAACATATTTTTTCAAACCAGCTTTTCTCTACTTGCAAAAAATATCCTGTCTGCCTTAGATCATGAAACTTTTCATAATCAGATGCATTTAGTGGAAGAGGGCATAAAACTCTGTTAAGATACTGGAAGAGGGAGGAAAATGGTGCAAGTTTATTCAGAACTGTGAATATATTTAGAAGTATTCTTATTCTGATAGACCACTAGAATTACTGGATGGACAGAAAAGTTGATTAAAAATTGAAGCCATGCTTCATTCAGCTTCTGACCTTTTCAAGGTGCATGTCAAGTCTATATTTAACTTTTGAGTTTATCTTTGACCTTTTCTCATGAAACTTCTCTTCCAGCCATTCTGTTTTCTGTGATACTGAGTCTGCTAAAGGGGAGGGAAATACGCCTCCTGTTCCATAGTCAATCATATTTAGCATTCATCTTATGAGAACTATACTTAGGCTGTACAGTATATATGTCTAAAATAGTAAGTTCTGCAATAGGTGTTTATATCTATTACCTGTATTTTGGGAATTAATATGTTTCAATTTGAAAGAGTAGCTGTAGGTTGGGCTTTGTCTTTTATTGCTTGCTTAGTGCCTAAAGTGCTCTCTTTAGTTGAATAAAGTACTATGAACAAATGAATCAAAGAGTTCAGACTTCACTCTGCATTGCTGCATTTTGTGAAACTACGGACCACTTCACTCACTGCCTTGTCTTCATTCACTCTAAGTTCACTGTCTCCTGCTGATTCTGGAGGAGGATACAAAGCTTAATTTTTTGTAGGTTCCAAGTTTAAATGTATGTCCCCAAATTATGCAAGTTTTCCATGTCATAAAATTGAGGAAAATAACAATATCCTACATCCTACATTTTTTTTTTTATAAATAGATGATATTTTGGTATTTTTCTGTCTTATGATAACTGAAATGGAAACTAGTTTCCAATTAGCAACTACTTTTTATGATTTTTTTCAGATGGCTCAAAACCAGAAGTGTTGTGTGGGTCTCCTTCTTTACGCACAGCTGTCAAACATGCTGGTAGATTAAATCAGGTAAACACCAAGTGTTACTTTTGTTTCATCTTTTACTTTTTTATATGATTGAAGTGCAAATAAAGTAATTAAGAAAAGCTTTACCTAAGCTTCCAAAGAAAATCTTTTATGTTGTGAAATTAAATACTTCAGTTTTATTGGTTCATTGATGTATATATGTTTTTTACAGGGAGTGCTTATGCATGAAGAAAAAAAGAAACAAAAAGGAAAAGTATTTTTGAGTCCCCAGTCAGGTTTGTATATCTTCAGCTCAATTCAGAAACTATATGTAAAAGCCTGGCCAGCAGGGAGAGAGAGGGGATTCTGCCTCTCTGCTGTGCTCTGGTGAGACACCACCTAGGACCCTGCATCCAGCTGTGGGGTCCCAGCACAGGAAGGACATGGCCTTCTCCTGTTGGAGCCAGTCCAGGAGAGGGTCACCAAGATGATTAGAGGGAAGGAGCACCTCTCCTATGGAGTGGCTGGGAGGGTTGGGGTTGTTAAGCCTAGAGAAAAGGCTTCAAGGAAGACTGTTATGGCTTTTCAGTTCTAAAAAGGGGCCTTTAAAAAAGGTGGGAACAAACTTTTTAGCAGGGACAGTTGTGATGGTAAGAGGTAATGGTTTAAAACTGAAAGAGAGTCAATTTACATTAGATTAAAGAAAGAAGAATTTTACAACAAGGATGGTGAAACATGGGTACAGGTCGCCCAGAGAGGTGGTGGATGCCTCATCCCTGAAAACATCCAAGGTCAGGTTGGATAGGCTCTGAGCAACCTTGATCTAGTTGAAGATGTCCCTGCCCACAGCAGGAGGGTTGGACTGAATGGCCTTTAATCCAAATTGTTCTATAATTGTATGATTCTTCATCAGTCCTTAGAGGAACTCAAGCTAGTTTGCTGAACACAGTGGCAGCTTGAACAGACTGAAGCCACCTATTTTTTTAATCTGGAAAAGTTACAAATTTGGAAGCAAAACTTTGGCATAATTCTGTGCCTTTATATCATTGACTCTGGTAGATTTATTTTGCAGCAAGATATTGTATCAGTCTCTCCTGTCAGCTTACATGAGGTTCATGTCAGCTTACATGAGGTTCTCTGATTCTTCAGACACAAAACATGGAGTGCTTTCTTGTGAGAGTTTCTTGCAGTAATTGTCTAGAATTATACATGATAAACTAACTTGGGAGAGATTATCAAACCACATGTCCTTGGTCTGAGCTGCAAAAATGTAAACAAGTTAAAATTACATTTAGAAGTAGCAGTGAGATTTTATTATAAAGGCCTTCATGTACTCTTTCTTAATCAGAGATGTTTTATTTTAAATGTGTGACTGACAATGTAGCTTCCTTACAGTAATTTTGCATGCTTACTAGCAAGTACAATGAAGATTTTAAGAACTGTTGCTTTTGTTTTAATTAGAATTTCTAGTAAAACTCTGCAAACCTTTCAGCAGCATGAGTATATAATACAGTAATCTTTTTGCTGTTGGAGGGAGACCTAATTAGTTTTCTAATGCTTGTAAAGACTTGACTGCAACTAAATGTCTCAAATCAAATTACCAGCTTTCCAGTTTTGTTGGGAAGACACACTGGATTTTTTTTGTCTGCACTGGAAGGCTTTTTCAAATCTAAGTCTGGGGATTTTGTAACATGAAGCGGTTTGTTATTAGGTGTTTAGTTCAAGAAAATGCTGGTTTTCAATTTTGTATTTTATTATTTCTTAATGTCCTTCAGCAGGTAATGATCTTAAGTTGATCTGTATGTTCTTTCATTATAGTTTGACTTGACAGTAATTTTCTCCTGTCTTTTTATTTCAGTTGGTTTATGTCTTTTTTTTTTTTTTTAACTAACAAATAATTATTTTAAAACATGATGCTTTCTTCTTCCCAATTTAGGCAGCCTTTCCAATAAATACATGACTCAGGGAAAAGCCTCACAGAAGAGGACCCAGCAAGAATCATGAGGGATATTAAGCACTGATAAATTGCAACACAGACCCATCATTCACTTAAAAGAAAAGTCTTTGGCTAAAGCCAAAGGGACAGCATAGGAAAACAGCATAGAATTCACAGGACAGCAGCATAGGCAACCTTCAGCCTAAGTTCAATAAAAATATGGGTGTTTTCTTTAAGATTGGCATTACAAGCAACTGTGGATTTTAATAAAGACCCCTGCTCTTTAATAGATTGTTTAAGCATTTTAATAGAAAGCCATGATGTTTTGTATTTGTTTACTAGATAATGCATTTAGAAAAGGGCAGGTACTAAAAATGAACTGTTTTCAGGGTTTTGTTGTTCCACCTGACCATTTTAAACTGCACTAAAACTATGTGCTAGCCAAATAAATTATATTTTCTTCCAAAAATGAATCTTTTGAAGGAGCAGATGGTATTTATTAATGTTGATTGTTTATGGAATCCTTGTGTAAGTGTTTGAGATGTTTGTAGACTGCTACATTCTTTTTTATTTCTTCAGAAAACTAAAAACATAGACACTAGTCATCATATGTAAAACAATCTCTAGACAAGCAGTGCCACTGAGATTTTGTGGGGTTGTTTTCTGTTCTGTGACTTTGTGGGAGTTCATTTGCTGCTGTGCTCATGTTCAAGAGGAAAGAAAGCAAGAGATTAGGTAACAGGTCAGTCCTGTTTTGTTGCTGCTAAGAATCTTTTTCAAGGCCTTGGGGATACACACAAAAATGCTTTAAGAAATAGAGGTATTATATTTGGCAACTGGGGAAAAATACATGTCCGTTTTCATGGAATGTGAAGAGGAACCTTGTACTAGTCAAGAATTTACATTCATTAGTAGTATAAACTTGAGCTTTACTTGAAGTCCTTCCAGAGGTGGTAATGTACCATCTTACCTTGTTCTGAAAAGAATTAGTTATGTGTTAAAATTGAAACCACTGTTAATTTATGAATCTAAAATAAATTTAAAAAAAAAAAAAAAGTTAAAATCAGACTTAAGTTTCTCTTATTTTTTCTGAGGTTGTAGTTTTCTGTATTCCTGACATACATTTAGAATGACAACTTACTATAATTATCTGGATTTAAAACCATGTTCAATTTTGTTTTCTCTTTCTATTTTTATGGAAGTTGAAAAGCAGAATTGACACAGGGTTATTAGGGAGCTAGCATCTGAAGTCTCGTTTTGGTTTTCACCCACCTGAAGCCAGCTATCTATGAACTTTTAGATGTGTTGTTGTCATTAATAATTTCTTCTGTGTTCTTTCCTAAACACGTTTTCAGGCATATTATCTTTGTACTTTATTTTAGCTCTCTGTTCAGAATTACTTACAGTTTTGCTGGTGGGAATGAAGTGTAGAAACCTCTTCTAAACCAGGTGCATACTCTGTCCTTCTTAACAATATGGAGGGACATGCAATTGTTTATTTATGCTGCCTTTTTTATTAGAAAAAAGGGCCATCATATTTCACATGCATTTGATGTCCAGGTTTCCAAAGTTGGAATATATTTTATGCTGTGAATAGTAGGTTTTCAGTGCTGAGAAATTGAGAAAGATGAAGTTTTTTCAGCTCTGCAACACAGTTAACTGTCTTAAACAGGTAAGTTAATGTCATTCAGCTGTTTAACTACTAGATCACACACATCCATTTTCCCTAATGTTATTGTTCTGGTGAAGTTTGTTTCATAGCTGTATTTAAAACTATTTCCCCATCTGTTAAAATTTTACTTAAATTTATTTACTATACAGCAATTTATTTTATTGACTTCATTTTTTAAGAACTACAGAAGCCACATAAATGATTTTCATTAGTAAGTTTTTAGGGCTTGAAATAGCTGCTTAGAATGGGCAGTTTTTCTATCATGGAAAGTTGTTGGCTTCTTCTTCCATACTGATAACTTATCAATATTTCTTGTTAGTCACTTGTACTAGTTAGATTTTAAAACTGATTTTTGCATCTATCTCCTCTGAGAAAAGGCAGTTTTTGTAACTCATGCTCAGTCATCCATGCAGAGATCAATTCTGCAGACAGGGGACGAAGGAGTGATGACTGGAAGCATCCTGAGGAAAGTAAAGCCCTTTGTGCCTGCATGGTGGAGTGTGAATGATGAAGGAGGTATTAGCTGCATTCATACATGAACTTCCCCCTTTCAAGTGTACTGACTTCAGCTTCCAGCCCACTAGTGCATTGAACGCCCCCACCCCTAAGCAGGAGCAGTTTAGTTGAGATGCATGCTCAAGGTGCATTAATTATGTGTGAAAATACACACTTTTTGTAGCTAAAGAAAATGCAGCTTTCTTTACACACCTGCTGTCTTTATATTTGAGGTAGTTGTACTGTGCCTCAGTAAAGAGCAGTGGCATAAATATGTATTTAAAGAACACATAACACATCTTACTACCAAGCTCTTCAGAACTACTAAGCCCAGAATCAGGGAAGTAAGTAAGGTGATGAGACCCAAATGTGTTTCTTGTGCTTGGACTTCATAAACAGGGATTTAAAGTATTATCTAGCATATTTAAGGATGCTGGAATGTGGAAATGAAAAATGAGTACTTGTTTACCTTCTGGCATAGCCATCATTCAACTTAAAGTAATGGCATCAGTCTCTCTTACCAATAGTACCAAGGCTATTGGGGTTTCTTGGAAGTCAAATTGCTGCAGCCACCAGGAGTTGGGGAACGGCAGCTCAGTTCATCCAGCAGCTTTCACGCTCTCCTCTCACGATGCCTCTGCACCAAGCAGGGATCAAGAAGGACAGCTAGCCCTGACCATGGCCCAGCCATCCTCTCACTCAGCCCCAGACCAGCGTGCCCCCGGAGGAAGGGGCAGGATCCTGGTAAGTAGGAGGGCAGACTCAATCCGCTGTCTGTGATGGATCATTGCAGTCACTGGTTCCAGGTCCTGTGCACTTCACTCAGGGATTTGTCCAAACTGGATCACTCTACACATGGGTTTTGCCTGCTGAGCCGAAGCTTCCTATCGAATAGCCATATGCATTATTATTTTAAAATGCTTCCAGTGTGATGGTCAATAAATATTCACATTCTGTGCCTGTATTTTGTAGGTGGGAGACTATGTGCTCATGGGCCTTCATTGTTCCCTGGTGTGGGAAAATGCTTGAGGGTAAAAAGATAACGGTATGGAAATTGTAGAGGAAAACAGAATTGCTGCTCCCTGGATGGAATGTGGCCAGCATACCTGACTTCCCACTCACTGTAGGGAGTAGAGTACATTGTAGCCAGGCTCTTGCAGAGGCTTGAACTTAAAGTCCTTTCTGGCTGATAAGCTGCACAGCAGCTGAAAACCAACAGAGATAAAGGAAGATGTCCTGTTGTCGAATCAGCAGCTGTGGTGAAATCACTCTCCTCAGGCTGACACATTATGTATTCTGAGATAGCCACTCCCTGTGTACAACCACCCTTCACTAGGTAAGCTATATGACTACAGCCACTCAAGCTCCATCTAAACATAAGAAAATAGTACAAAGGTGCATTCAGAAGGATGAGAAGTTAGAAAGACTCCATTGTTACTTCTGGAATCAGCTCACAGGCTCAACTTCTTGCCCCTGTGAGGACAACTGTGGGAAAGCATGAGTGGTAAATTATTGCCTTGAGCTCACATTTGTTAGGGATTAGAGCTTTTTCATACATTGCATTGAATTAATATATTGCCTTGAATATGTTTTTGCAGTCAGCTACTCTCACCAACAATCCTTGAACCTTAGCATGTCAGAATTTTTAGGCTGCATCCAAAGGAGCAGGAATAGGGAGGTGATTCACTTGGAACACTGTATCCATCTCTGGGGTCTCCAGCTTCAGAAGGATATGGAACTGTTCGAGTGTGTGGTCTCTTCTGTGCTAAGTTGATAAGAGGACTGCAGCTACCTCCCTTATAAAGACAGGATCAGAAGGTTGGGGCTGTTCAGCTTGAGGAAGAGAAAGTTGGAGAACTGATCTCAACCTTCCTACAGGGAACCTGGATACTCTTCATCAGGAACTGTAGTGATAAGACAAGGAGGAGATTTAGATTAGGTATTAGGAAGAAATTCGTTACTGTGAGGGAGGTGCGACACTGGAACGGGTTGCCCAGGGAAGTTCTGCATAAGGCCGTGACCAACCCAGTCTAGTAGGAGGTGTTCCTGCCCACGGCAAAAGGGCTGGGACTAGATGATTTTCTAGCTCCATTCCAACCCCCTACCACTCCAAATTAATAAAGATTGTTATTCCGTAACCGGTTAACTTGAACCTTCATGGGCGCTGACAGACAAATCAATCATTAAAGGGTTTCAGAAAAACCTCCCCTCTCCACGTGACACCCGGGCGGCTGTTTTGCCGCGGCCTCCGCCGGCGCAGCTGAAGGGC
>VXBQ01001828.1:546184-579099 GCA_013400175.1 Phainopepla nitens | reverse complement strand
ACCTCCTTCCTCTCTACCCCCCTCCCCCGCCACCCCCTAGGCCCGGCCAAACTCATTGTCTCCCAAAGCACTCATAAGCACCAGCCATCAGGTTCCCCCGCAACAAATGGGAGAAAAATTCCACAAGAGAGAATGCAAAGGAACAAAAGGAATAACACCCAACCCCCGACAGCTACGCAATATGTATGGATTTGACAGGTCAAATTCACTTGCCTGTTTCTTCCAACCTTTAAAAAAATCAGGAAAAAGGTACTATGAGAGAGACTGTCAGGAAGAAGGGAAGTGATGGAAGCCCACATGGAAATGCGGAGAAGGAGAAGAGGAGGAAAAAAGGCGAAGATATATGAAAAGTAGCCTGGGAAAAAAAGGTGATGGGGGACAGAAAATGTAAGGGAAGATCTTATTTGGTTGTCATCATGCAGGGGCTGATAGTTTCATGGGGTCTTGTCACCCCAGTCACTTCAACAGACATGCAGAGACAAAGCTGAAGGAAGCACAATGCTAAGTGTGGAGAAAGCAAGGTTGAATGAATCCATGTAAATAAGATCAGAGTTTCTGTGAACCACAATTGCACCTCTGGCTGTAAGCATTTCTCACTTGCACATCTCTACTTATTCAAGGAGCCTGGGAATAGTAAAACTGAAGGTCTCAGGACTAGTGCTGTTAAGAAATCTTTTTGATTTCTTCCTAACCAGAAAGAGAAACCAGAAATCACTCCTAAATACAGAAACGCCGTTTTGGGAGATTTCTGAACCAGTAACACCAAGACGCATGTTTTGGAAACATTTTTATCACTAGCTTAGAGATTGTTTACCATAAGGTTTCCAAATGGCTTTTCAGGACACTTCTCTTTCTTGCACTTAGCTTTGACAATAGGCAGAACTGAATAAAAATGTGGTGACTTGGCTTTTTCAAAATACATTTGGTATTGTTTGTTGGCATGGGATTAAATATCTTTTCTGTGCAGCAGCATGCCTATTGATATCCATAAGCAAGAAGCAACAACATGTTAAACCATAGCTGCCGTATCCTTTGGAAATTATGAGCTTTGTTTATACTTACATAGTCTTAAATTGACATGCTTAGAAATCTTGCTGGTGAATTCAACAGACCGCATTTGCTCTTCTAATCCAGATATAATTTGGATTAAATCATTTGGATAAAATAAAAATTTACCACATAAAAAAGAACCTAGCTGTATTCTGCAAACTAATCACACAAAATAACACCATGTAATTACAACTTTGCTACATTTTCAAGGATTAGTATTTGCAAGAGTAATCACAGGAGAATAGGGACAAGAATAAATGTAAATTTTAATAAGCAACAATCTGGAATCTCTTTATTTAAAAACCTCACCTGGACAGTATGAAAAAAATCACTATCCTGGGATATTAGGCATAAAAAGATTCAAACTTAATTTCTTTTATAAACATTAAACTCTTCTATGCATTTCAGTTTCTAAAAAATTAATTGAAAACAGAAATGGCAACACTTTATGTCTTGGGAGGAAAGGAATCCATTATACATAAAGTTTCACCTAGAGATCTAATTAGCATAAACTACTGATGAACTCAGATGAAAATCTTTTATAAACTGCTGGGTTCTCCATTTAATATCAAAATAATTAATTAATTAATAGTTAATGTATTTGTATCATGGACTGACTTCTGTTCACTAAAGTAAAAATAATTAATCATTCCAGAGGAAAAAAATATTAATATGTCAGATTAACAAACAGTAGAGAACAGGGATGAGCTAGACAAAATTATTTTCTATTATTCTCTTTTAGGAAAATAATAATACTACTCAGTAGCATTAGCAGGAATGAAAATTACTCTGCTGATTCTCTGGCTTGAGAGCTAAGGGACTGGTTTTAGTCCTGGCATAAGTGTCCCAGACATCACATGTAATCTCCTGCAAATCTTTGCAAAAGTGACCTTTTAATTCTAATTCCTTGATTTCTGAGTAGTTGGCCTGAATTTCAGATATGCTGGGTGCATACAGATCCTGTTGACTGTAATCAAAATGCATAGCATTCTTAAAAATGAGTTTTCAAGGTGTGTCAGTTTGGTTAATCAGAAGTTAAACAAAGAAAATTATTGCTTGGAAATGTGGGCTCAGTCGTGCTGCTTCCATTTCTTCTTTTGCAAAATGGACATAACATTTTCCATTAATTGTTTAACAAGAAGTTTGTCATAAAATGACTTCATCCTATATATTTAAATATGAAAATATCAACTAAAAGCATGGCAGAGGAGTGATTTACAAACATTTTAGATAGGCAATTGCACATTGATTGTTGCAAATGGAGGCTTATTCCTTCCAGATTTTAGTAATGAAAACAAAGTAAGTGTGAAAAATTACTGTAGGGCTCTGCTAAATCATTTATCCACAGTGTTTGAATAACGTTTCCCATAAAGGAGCAGCAATATTGTCAGTCTTGTGACTACAGTACTGAGGAAGGTGGAAGGATAGCATCTTTGGAATGAAACTGGAGAAATATGACTCATCCCTTTTTGTTGCTTGCCAAGCTTACCTTGACACTTATTTCTTTGCTAGAGTGCAGAACTTGTTCACAGAAGCTCCCCCACGCAAATGCATCTAGATTTCCTCTGAACTGTCATCATCCTACAGGGATATTGAGTCTACCACCTCATGGAATTTTCTTTTCCCCTGATGCTAAGTTAAATGGTACTGTGGGCCTGAATGTTGACAGCATTCATGGCAGCCTTGTATTTTGAAAACTTCATACCCCAGTGGGAACTCCGGGACCTCACCCTGACTTCAGAGGAGGAAATCAATACTTAGATGGGAGCTGCTTTAGACCTATCTGGGTGGCAGCTTTGCATCTCAGGACATTCTCAAATGACAAAAGACTGCTGAATTACTGAAAAAAATGTGATTGTTTAATGTGGTTTATAGAGTTTTATTATTAAGGTCATGTCAGTATGAGAAGGGCTGAAACCATGTTTTCCTGATCCATTTCAATTCAAAGCAAAATGCATTTGTTTAAGCAAATGACTACTGATTTTCTCTGTACAAGAAATACATACGCAGTTAGGGATCACCTCTTTGGAGAAGGAGAGTAATTTTCTTAATTTCTCCTTTGCTGCAGTTCATGTGATGGTACAACCAAATCAAAACTTGGTTCAGATTAGTATGGTAATGTACTGATACAAGCAAAATCAGTTTTAGCATTGTTTATGCCTTCTGAACACATGTTCATGAGGGATTTATATTTCTAACCAGGTAAGTATCTTAAATATAAGTAATTTGTGCAGATTTTACAGTCCAGGAAAACTACCATGGTGCCATACAAATCAAGGCAATTCTCTTCACCTTCACAGGCATTGTTGTGCACTCACAAAGCAGTCACTATCACAATACTAAGGAAGAATGTCCATAGCCTAAAAGATATGGATCTCTAAAATGCATTCCATTTAGATATCCACCTATATTCACAGGTATGTTTTTTACTTCTTTGCCAAGTGATTTTTTGTCTTGTGATCACATTGATAAACCAAACTCTTTTAGATTATTGCACATTATTGAAAAAAATAAAATAAATAAATATTATATAAGCATGTATTTCTTTCATTTAAACAGATCACAGTTCTTATGACAGAAGCCTCTAGGCATTGAGCAACATACTTCACATAACAACCTTTACTTCTTACTATGCTATGACATCAGAAAAGTAACCCAATTTTTTCCACAGCCTCTATATTGCTTAGCAAAGCTATTTACTTCTACCTAATTCACACTTATAAAATGAAAGAGACAAAAAAGTAAGAACTTTATTATTGCAAGAGCAATCTTCAGTGACAGTATCATCAAAGGCACATTAAATTTGTAATTAGTTTAAAGAGATCTGAAGCTGCTATAATTTAACTGAGATAATTGTAGCCTGGATTGTATCTCTAGTTATTTGTTGTGTTTAGCAAAGATGACTTTGTATTTTTAATTTCTCTATTTTTTATACATCTATTTGATTTTAATGTTGTCTGTAATTGACTACATAAGATGCTCTTTATTTAGTGCTTTTGCTGTATGGCTGTAAGCCAAACTACACAAATAAGTAAACAAAAGAGCCCAGAGGGTTGTGTGAATATATGTTATCTGACAGTCCTCAGGGACCCATGCTCCAAAAGGGATATGGGGTTTTTTTTCATTTTGTTTTGTTTTGTCTTTGTGAATAGTGGTACCAGGTTTCTTGATTCTGAACAGAATCACCCTCTTTGAAGAAAATTATATGCATAATTTGGGTTAATTTTTTAATGTTTATCCAATGTTTCAATTTTGAGAAAGTTAATGGGGAATGATAAAGAGCTAGTTTAAGGTGTATTACTTCCTTATAGTGGTACCAAATAGTTTTTAGGTAAGGTTTGCTCCTATCTCTTTCTATGCTAAGCTTCTCCCAGAATCTATGGACTGTTTCTGATTTTTTTGTGTGAGAGCCTTCTCTCACTTTCAGCCAGGTGATCAGAAAAACCTTACTGCTAGGGAACCAAAGAGATTAGGGACTAATTCTCATTTGCATTTCCTTCCAGCCATGATTAGGTCTCCATCATCATGCGGCCTTTTCCTTTAAATACGCTGTTCAATGCCAGAAATGTGAAACATGTCAAAGTTCTGGCAAGACTCTTTCTACATTACGTCATTACAATTTTCTATTCCAATTAAGCTTTTGTGGTGAAATAGTTCACTGTGTGTACTGACGTATCTTGATTTTTGGATACGGGATAAAGCCAGCTATTCCATAACTCTCTGGGTTTGGTTTGTACTCACTTAAGAAAACAGGAAAAAACAATTGTAGCTGGTGCATGCTGTGAGGGAGACTCTCACACGTGTGCGGCGTGCTGTGCAATGCTCTTTCCAGGAGTGCCAGCTACTGGATCCAGTGAGAGACCCGTCTGTGAGGAATGGTCAGCACCCAGACAAGACAAAGCAATAACAACAACCAAAAAATAATTTATGCACATTTGTGCATGCTGTTTTGCTCATATGCATTAGGTACATGTACCCTTACAGCAAAGGAAAGCTACTGTTTAAAATTATTCCTATGAACCACGGAAGAGAGAACCAAATCAGACAGTGAGGAAAGTTTTTTTCCAGAGAGCATGGCCATGATCCTTGACAAGCGATCTTCTTTGCTGCAAGAACACTAGACCATGGTACATATTACATCACACAAGAGATTCTCTAACTTTGACTAAGCCAGTTAAAACAGAAATAAGTCAGAGCACTGTGCAGCAATAATTGCTAGCTGAGGCACTAATTGGAACAAATTGCCCTTAGAGGGGAAATTAAAAACAAAGGGATAAGCTTCCCATGATCTTTGCACTGCTGTATCATTTACAACAGCAAGCTCTTCATCATAGGGGGCAGGAGCAGGGGTGGGCTCTGAAACAGCTATGAAATCTAACAGGTCACAGCAGGAGCCGTGAGGCCACTCTTCAGGAGGGGGAGAGTGAAACTGGCTTAAAGACTTGTGTTGTTCGAGGATTAAATGACTGAAGAAAAAATATTAAACCTTTAGGTTTCTCATTCAATACAGAGAAGATAAACAACCTGTCATAATAAAAGGACCTTTCCTGTGCAAGGAACATACTCTAGTAAAGCAAGAAACATTGTTTTCTTATGTTCCCTGGAGCCACTTGTAAAAAATATTTTTGCACCTTCTACTCATATAATTTCCCACTGCCAAAATGGTCTTGAGACCAAGAATTTGCATCTTCTTCTGACATGTTCCTAAAACTCAGAAGTACACAGAGTATGACTTGTGGGGCTAAAATGTACTCTGGGACCTTTAGGCACTGTCAGCCTGCTATGTTTCCATTTTGCTCTTTTTCAAAATCTATTTGAATAATATTGCCGGGTAATTCTACTCCACTGGATTGCCCATTGACAATGCCTTCTATTTTTCTGGGAACAAGATCATTTTTTGTCTTATTTTCTGGGTTCTTTCTTGAATATATGCAAGTTTGTAATGACTCTACACAGATAACTTAGCCTATGCTGAGTTCCTGTATGTATGCAGTGATAGTTCCCATCCTTGTTTGTTTACTCTGAACAGCAAAAAGTCAGCTGCTAAAGTCAGTGTGATAATGTCTGAAAGAGAGAGTTCAATTTGGATTTTTTTTTTCCATTCTGAAATCTGTTATCCCAGAGGTGCTACCACTGCTGCTGCTGGGCTCAGCCTTGGCCAGCAGTGGATCCATCTTGGAGCTGGCTGGAATTGACTCTCTGGGACATGGGGAAAGCTTCTGGCAGCTTCTGACAGAATCCATCCAATAGCCTCCCTACTACCAAAATCTTGCCATGCAAACCCAATACAAGGCCTACTGGGGATATATCACTATGCATTTGCCCTGGTATTACATTCTTACATAAACAACTGCTATGGCCATAACAGAGACAGGATACTGGACTGAGTGGACTCTGGACTGACCCAAACTCATTATTCCTCTTCTCCTATATTCTTCTGATGACTTGATTTTCTGTTTCATTGACTCAATCTCCAGTCTGCAGAGCCCATTATGTTCTTATAAAGGAAATTAGATAGACAAATTATTCTTGGCAAGGGCTGCTACTCCTTATTCCTTGCTTTGTTATCCTCTCAAGATGCATAGAGGCAGGCTGGGATACCTCTTATTTGCTTTTGTCAAATCCTCCTTTTTTCCTATGACAAAAGCCGGTAGATTTTTCTTTGCAATAATTCTTATTTAGCTTCTAGATAAAAAGTGCTAAATTATTGTTGGTATAGTTGCTAAATTCAGTAAAGATAGATCTGAGGCCTCAGCATTTAGTGACCTGTTTGGGTTGTTCATCTGAAAATGATGGCGTATGAGTTACATTGGTATGCCTAAATTTTACAGCAGAAATGTGAACAATGTCTTTGATCATGCTCTCATCAGAGCAGACTGACATTTTCTTCAAAAGAGAAAGCTACTAATGTTGCTACCATCTTTTAACCCATCCTTTTACCTCCATTTCACAGTTAGTTGCAGCACTCTAAAAAATACCACTTTCAGACACTTTCCTAACTGTTACAGAAGAGGCAAATCAGGAATCATAAGACATAGATAGTACAAAAATCATGGATTTAGTTCTGATTGAAGGGTCAGAACATTTCATTCTGACTGTATGGAGATGCAGAATCCCACATTGCAAGTACCAGTGATACAACAAATTACTCCATTCATTGGTTACTGCTGACATGGCCTTCTTTCAACTCAATCACTTTCAAAGCTCAAATATATTTCTCATGCAAAGACAACATTAGGTCTCCAAAGTCCTCCTATTAACTGTTGTTTAAATAATTGCAAGATTTTTAGACATCTCTTGCTGCAGTATTAAATAAGCCATCTGTAACATTTTTTATTGGCTGTGTATAACTTAAGTTGCTAGTTTTGTTTCTCATAACATGGTAATTATGCAGTTTCTAAGAACACCTTGAGAGAAAAGGAATTTCAAAGAAGTAATGGTCAATGGGAATTTATTCTAAATTTTTAAATAGTTTTTTAATTCTTTGAAACTCTAGCTAGATCTATGCAGCTTTCTTACAGATTTTCACCAGGTCTCTAAGTGGATGAGTATATGGCTTGACAAAATACAGGCGAAATGAATGAAGTCATGGTGAAAATATGTTTTTATTCTATATAATTAAATTCTTTAAGCATAATGTATTGCTAAGACTAGGTCCATAAGAGAAATCCCAAGGTGGTTCTGCAAAGAATCACAAATTGAGATGATTAACATCCCTTGCCATTTTTTTCTCTTTCATTATAATTTTTTTCCTATTCTTATCATGCAAAGTTAAATGCAGAACTTGTTTATATCAACAAGTTACTAATAGCTTGATAGTGCCATGTGTATTATCATGACATAATTATAAATATAAATTGGTATGCAAACAGTAAGAAAACTACATAATTCACCAGAATATCCCAGATTCTGAATGGATCCTTTTTCATCGTGTAGCTTTAATAAAACTGAAAAGTTTAAGTCTCTTCATTCATACGAAAAATTGGCTGAAGGGAAAAATAATGAATGTTTGTTCTGTAAGTTAATGATTAAATTTAAAAGATTTAATTATGAAGTTATATATCCTTAGAATAACTTAATGACTCTCAGGTGCTTTTGAAACAAAAACTAAAACAAAAAACACCAAAGCAAACCAAAAAAACAAACCAACTTCTGGACTCACCCAGAGTCCTGCAATCAAGTCACTGCTGGGAGGTTGATTAGCCAGTTCATTTTAACTTGTTTGTTGTTTTAGTTTTATTCAGTTTACCTGAAAGTAGAAGTATACAATATAAAAAGCAGAACTGTCACTCTTTCTCTTTTGCTTGTGTCTGTTTTCTTTGTTGCTAGACTACATGTTATTTTTTAGTTGATTTCCCATAATTAAAAAAATACCACTACAGCAGATAATATGAGAGAACATAAAAGAACATACTGTCTCTTTTGTCCTAATAATGGGAAGGTATTTGTCTGGATAAGGTCACAGTTGCTTCTAAGTATAAATTATTTAATTGTTTTCAGTAGGGCTGTTGTGTGAGCTCCAGGACTAGGCAGTCTAATCTAAAGCAGAACTCTCTGTCTTCGAAAGAATGTTTCTGGGGATGATCTTTGCAGGACAGACTACTAGGTCACCAGGGACCGGGCAGATTGGGTTTTATAAGTACTTTTTGTTTTGTCTTAGAAGAGAATATGGATAATAAAGAAACATCATTTTACAGAAATTGTTTTCTATGATATTATACTTTTAATTCTGTGTATTTTTTAGGCAGAGAAAAGGTCACTGCCAAAAAAAAGGTAGTCTTCACAATAGCTGAATACAGCACTTGCAGGCATAGTTAATGAGATTTTTAATAACAGCCTGTTTTTTTAGCTACAAATAAGAGTTTATGCTATTAAAGTAATCCATGCGGTGGTAAACATCAGTAAATTTATTACGTGTACATTCCCGTGGTGCCTTTTCAATGGAAAAGTGGAAGAGTAGCACCCCATTAGTACCATCTAAGGCAGCTGGAACCATGTTGTTGTGCACTCACAGGGCAGCTCCATCCTTCTGGATAAAAATAAATTTCATTCCATCTAAGTTTGTGTATGGATGGACAAGCCTGTGTGTGCAGCTTTGCAAAGAGCTCTCTCTCTGCATAAATACTCTCTCAAAGCCAAAGCTGGAGGCCAGTTCAGTCAAGATATGTATTGGTTTAACAACAAATTGTACTTCAGATGTTGTTTTAATTGACATATTTGTGGACAGTCAAACCCCTACTTTAATCTGGCTTGTATCAACCAATAAACTTACAACTTTTGTGGGAAAACAAGCCCTGGCCCTAGCCAATCTTGTTCCTCTGCACAGAGTTTATAAAAAACTATGCAGCAGGCTTCATTAGTTACAGTGCAATCAAGAATTCACTAGGAGGGAAGAAAAGGCCTTGTCCTCATGTGAACTCCACATAAGACGCCTGTAATTCCTTGTGGGGGCTTTCAAGGTGACACAAACTGAAGTTATGTTGGAAATGGAAGTAGAATTATAACATAAATTCATGTAAGTTTTAGGAGAACATTTAAAATTCTCAAATTATTGATTTTTAAAATATCCCTATTAGCTTTACACTTGCAACAGTCCAAAGATGAGCAAATGCCAGTACAGCAGGAGTAAATTTAGCATCCACCACTGTGCTAAAAAAGCAGTTATACAAACATAAGGCACAAGGAAGGGTGATTTTAGGGTTGTTTTGCTGTTAGGGGTGGTTTTTTTCAGATTTTCCTCTGGAAAGATAGAATGCACCTCTTGGGGAAAAAAGAGGGCTCACTTCGAAGCTTTTTCCAGGGCAAGCCGTACACATATACAAACCTAAATGTACAAACACAGAGAGTTGTACACTCCACGCTGCCTCTGTGCCACTCCAGTGGAAGAAGGCCTGTCATGGGGTCTTTCACTGGGCATGAAGGGAAAGCAGGAGCAGAAATAAATATTTGAATAAATGTTCAAAGCCACACTGCTCAGCACAAATTTTCAAGTAGCTTGCTTCCAAATGCTTGTTGCACGTTTGCATTACGATGTTTTACTTTCTTTTCTCATCTCTGTCTTGAATTGTTCTGTCTTTCCCCTCTGCCTCCATTTATTTGGTCCTTGCATCCTTCCAGCTTTTTTTTGTAAACACCATGGTAAATTTTAATGTGGCAGCACCTATGACTTCACTTTATTAAGCTTTTGATGCTCAGCAATACTAGCACAAACATTTCTGGTTTTACATTTTTATCTCAATTGTTTAATCTGCTGTCTGTTTAAACTAGACACCAGCAGGGTTGCAGTCCTTAGCCGGCAATCCCATTCCTCCAGTGAAGGATGCCTATTTTGTATGAAGCATGTGATGTTTAAAAGGTTTGTTAGTGTATACAACAACGAGACAGCTAGGATGCCATCTATGGGTTTTGTTGGAGCCTATTATCTTACACGGTAGCTACAACCTGATAAGTGTCATTTAAATGCCTCAAAGTTCTTCTTTGCTGTGGTGCAAGATATTTTTATATATCCAATTCCTGTTATAATCAGTAGGATATACATCTACTCTATGCCCTACTCCTGGCATGATACATTAACTAGGAATTTATAGCTGCACTCTAAAAGAGCAAGAATTTCTGCATAGGCATGGTTGAATATATACTGGGATATCTTGTTTTTACCATGTTCTAGGGAAGAAAAGCTTGGCAAGTTTGCATACCTTGATAGATATAGCTTCAAGAGCAAAAAAGGAATAATGTATATCTGAAATGTCTCACCATTACTGAAAGGCTCTGAAAAGCTGCAGCAGCACATAAATAGAGAGCAACCCACCACTCTGTGCCAAGTACAACTTAGTTGGGAAACTATGCAATGATTAAACAATGAAATTAAACACATAGGACCTGGTACATTTAAATATTTAAATGCCACTTTTCATAACAAATCATACTAAGGCATAACTGTGAGTCTGACCTTGCTTTAGGATGGTCTGTAACACTGCAAGCAGGATAGATAACTTTGTGCGTTCCTCTACATCTTCAGTTATGATCTGTGTGCTCCCATAAAGGTAGGGCTACCTACATGAAATCTTGATTATGAAATTTCTTTGTTTTATATATTTATCAGGGATATGACAGTAATTTTTAAGTGAAAGGAATCTGCTTTCATATAAGCATAAATCTCAAGTAAATCCATTGACCTCAATAATGCTACAGGAAAATGCAAGTCTGGCTCCCTCAGGGCTGCTACTTTAAAGTTTCTTCTTAATATTTTAACTACTACTCACATTACTTTGTTGGACAACTCCACGGCTTTTTATCTCCCCACTTTATCTGCTATTCAGGTGAACTTCATAGTGGAAAGTTCACTCAGATGTCCTTCAGGAAAGAGGGTTTACAGGCAGGAGAAAACCTCCAGCAGAAGGAAACCTTTGAGCCAGATGTGTAACAAAGAAAAATAGAAGTTTTAGAATAGAAGTTTATACTTCAAAATGGGAAGGTCAGTAGGAGTCTATTCAGAGGCATACGGAGCGGGAGTTCTCAATCTTTCAGTGATTTTTTTTTGTGTCAGCAAAGGACTGGTTATAAGATGTTGGCCCCTCCTTGTTTCCATGTCAAAACTGTATTAAAAGATGCATGTAAATACATTAAGTGCTTTCATAAAATGAATTTCCCTTGAAAACCATTGCATGACTGTAACAGCATTGTGCAGTCATTGAGGAACTTGCTACCATCTGTTTATGACATATCTACAGGGGAATTCGTAACAGCTAAGCTCACTTAACTAAGAGGTTAAAACAGCAAGAAAAACAAGATAACTTGGGGTCCAACTCCAATGTTGAGTTTAGATCAACATTTTCCACAGATCTCAACTCCAGGTGCCAAGCAGAGCAAAACCAGACTTGCACTGTCACTGTTTTAGCCAAGGTTTTGTGTAGCAGGAGGGGGTGGGAAAAAGCTCAGGCTGGGACTGTGCTGCTCTAAAGGTCACTCTGCCTTACAGAGGCAGCCTGCAGCAACGCGAATTCCTGAGTCAAGATTGACAGGAAATGTTTTTTAGCTGAAACTACCTTTGAAACCATGCTAAAAAAAAAAAAAAAAAAAAATCCATGAAAATGGATCATTCTCACAGTCCTTTGTCACAGGGGCATTTTCTCTTGGAGCGAATTTATCTTGATGCAAGTTTTTTAACCAGATTTAATCCTGAAAACACAGAATTTGTGAAACAGACACGCAATAGCCCTTGGAGATTATTATTGCAGCCCCACCCTGACACCTGCACATCTTCCAATTGTTCAAATATCACCCCAGGGGCAACATTTGCCCCATGCAAGCCTAAGAGTTTATAAGGATTTTCTGTCATGTATGTTCTGTCTCACAATTCCAATTTTTTTTTTAAATCCATGTAAGTATATACTAAGTGTATGCTAAGGTCTACTGACACATCCAACATCATCTTCATCCTTCATTCTTTTTCAGTTATTCTTGTGGGGTGCTTTCATGTGTGAGGGCATGCACAGTGTATCTAGTCTGCCATCCATCCATCTGTCCATCTATTTGTCCACCTATCCCTCCCTCTCTCCCTCTCACTGGGACTGTTGGGCAGCAAGGGTAGTGGGGACATGTGTCAGTGTGGCTCAGGCTGTGGCCCTCTCACTCCTAGGCTGAGAGGTCATGTCCAAATCTTGTTTCCCGATGCTGTGGACAGAAGTCTAGATAGTTAGTGGCTTCATCTCTTGAACAAGATGTTGACCTGGGGCTTCTGGATGTCAAAGATTTCAAGGAATATTTTGGAAAGAAAGGGGAATAACTCCAATGCCTTGGCCAACATCCCAGTTTTCAGCCGAACTAGCATCAGAACTGTGTGATTAATGCTAAGTACATAGTAGCTGCCACATTTGCCTTTGAAAGCAGAACATCTCTTGCAAATAAGCTTTTTATTCTTTCTTTCTTTCTGATTCCAGTTAAAAATCAGAAATTTTCTTTAACTGCAGGACAAGTATTGTAAAATATGTTGGTATGTTAGTGTTTTACAAAGATTATCTTGACTTATGAATATGATTTCACTGCCAGTTTTAAATTGGTGTAATTTAAATATTTCCAGATTTCCATTCCTCTTAAATAAGACAGCAGTCTGTGGCCTGAACTTACTTTCTTCAAACTCAACACCACTGCTCTGATACTCTCTGTAAAGACAGGATGGTACTTACCATTCAAAGATGGAATTTAGAGTGTAATAATAAGCTTTGCTCATTCCTATTGCTCTGGAAATTTGATATTGCTAATGCTGGAGAAGCTTATGTGACCAAGTTTAGTTTTATTTTTCAGGATTATACTCTCTCCCAAACTATGTGTTTAGAAAATCACTAGGGTTTTGCTAACAAGCACATAAGAACTCAGGCTCAGACAGTTCCCAATACTGATCACATGTACTTCAGACTTACTACAGAGAGAAACTCCATTAGAAGCAGATGTTACCATAAAAATGTATCTTAATTCACTTTTCCAGGTGGTGACGTTGGGCTGTGATAGCCATTTGGGGCAGTCAGCAGCAGCTGACAGCTCCTGGATGGGGAAAGGAATGCTTTCTGAGATCACAGAATATCCTGTGTTGGAAAGGACCCACAAGGATCATCCTGTCAAACTCTTGGCCCTGAGTAGAACCACCCCAAGGAGTCACACCATGTGCCTGAGAAACTTTCCAAATGTTTCTTGGATTTTGGCAGGCTTGAGATCAGTGCCTGCCCCTCTGCTTGCCCTTGTAACAAAGCTGTAGACTGCTAAGAGGTTTCCTCTCAGTCTCCTCTTCTCCAAGCTGAACAATAGCCACCAGCTTTGCCCTTGCAGGAACTGAGTTTCTCAAGAGTGGGAAATGAATGATTAAAATGGCAGAAACTTGCTCTCCAAAACTGTAGGAAGTACAGAGGTGAAATATATCCACTTCTGAGATGCAGCCTTAGCTCAGCCCTGAGGCCAGCTTTGCATGCATCAGCAAGCTGCAGTTGCATCTTGGAGAGAAATCATGTGAGCATTGCAGTAAAATACTTGCTGTAACACCTTCTCTTTGCTATGGCAGAGCTCAGCTTCTCAGACACAGTGAGCAGGACACACTTGTAGCTGGCTGATTTTCAGGTACTCAGAGTGTTGGCACAAGGTCATTTATCCACTGTGGTTGCTTCTGTAATCACGGCTTGGCTAGACCAAGTGAACAGTGCTTCCCCAGGATGAGAAGTCCCAGCGTTCTGCACTACAATGCCTGGTGTGGCACTGCACCAGGGGACTGTTAGTCCAAAATACCTTCTTTAGGTTTGTGGTGGGATTCATGGGGAAAATTCTTACATATCTGCTTACACTTCCTATAATCTTCTCTTCTGTCTTGCATTTTCTCTGTGAAGTCCATAATGCTTTTCATGTCGCATTTCATTCTCTTCATTTTTATAGAAATACAGGTGATATGCAGGTCAACAGATGTTATGGTATCAGAGATATATAACATGGGGGGGTGTGTTGTTTTGGGTTTTCTTAATATTTGCATCATTTCAACAGGAAAATTGTAGCATTTCCTCCACATGACCAGGAGTTGGACTTAATGATGCTGATGGGTCCCTTCCAAATCAGCATATGCTGTGATTCTATGAAAGCATAGAGAATAACTGCAGTGGCCACCAAATTAGTTTCTGAATGTTACTAGCATTTAAGTAACACCTACACTTGGTAAGGCAAAGCTACAGAGATTGCGAGACAAGTCATGAGAAGCGAGGCTGAACATTCACATGAGCCTTGACAATCTTCAGGAGAAGAGAGGTTTGGGAGATGCCTCTTGGAGAGTTCAGCACTAGCCTCCAACTTGACATCCACTGAATGATGAGAGCTTTGATGAAGATAAAAGAGATTACACTGATGAAGGCTGTTAGCTGGCTTTTCAATAACTATGTGGAAGCTGGAAGACCTAAGGCATTTCTTCTAAGACTGCAAAGCTACCAAGTCTGCATATTGTGACCATGGGGCAATACAGGGTAAGCAAGAGAGGAACACAATGACTTTTCTTCCCTTTGCCTTCATGTGATCTGGAAGGAAATAATATCATAATTTTTCCAACCACAGCCTCCTCCCTACTTTACCAATGGTAGAGAAAGAGCTGATCTTCCAGGGTTGGAAAAATGTCATTGAAACAAGGGGGACACATCATTACTGTGAACACAGCTGGTTAGGAAGATCCATGATAAGTCTTCAGATCAAAACATTTTTCTCATTAAAAAAAAGCAACTTTTTAAAAAAACTTTTTTTAAAAAAAATCCTATCTTTTTAAGCTTTTTAATTAGAGGGAACATCTTCCTAGATTGACACATGCACCTTGGTGTTGTTGCCAGACTAACAACTATTACAGAAGCCACTTATTTTTCCTGTTCTTTGTGGAGCCACTGGGATGCAAAGGCAGATGTGAGCATAGCTTGAAGATTCTGCACTGCCATGCAAAGTGACTGTTTAATGTGTGTTTGTAGACTGATGCTGGAAACACTCCATAATTAGTCTGTGTCTAAGTAAGCCAAAATATTTTTGTTCTGATATTTGAATGTTACATTTTACAGATGATTTGTAAATCAAAAAGGAAAATGTTACCAAGAAAGAGGGTAGGGACAAAAATAGCTCTCCAGATTTTGAACTGCCAGATATAAAGGCAATTACCAGAGCAGACTGTGGAGATGTGCACCCAAAGGAGGCCTTAAGGGTATGCTTTGATATTATGTCAGAATCAGAGGAATGTCTGCTTTGTGCTAATTTGTGTCAGTGTAGTTGGCTTGCATATAGACTTTAAATGAACTGCTGATTTTAAAGAAACATGCCAGTTTTGAAAGCCTGAGTAAATCATCTACATAAGAAATCACAGCAAACACAGACATTTCTATGAAATATTTTTAGATGAAAAAGAAGATTCAAGGCGCTGGCCATTCTTACATGGGTCACAGATTAGAGTATTACTACCTTTAGGGTGCAATGTGGTCAGTATGCTGTGAGTACAAAGTGTACCCACAAGTGAGAAGACCTAGTGTGGCCATAAGATGTTATCACGTGGCAGAAGATGGCTGTAACCTCGATCATAAAAACATCCATACAGTACAGTAGAGCCTGGCAAGTAAGTTTTAGGTTCTTCTGTATCCTTATGCTTTATAATACAGTCTTTTGGTATTTGAAGGCTGCAAACATCCTCTATGCTTCCTGAATCAGCTTCAAGTCCTTCTGCCCTCTTTTGAAAAGTTGCTGCTTTCACTTCTTAGCTTCTGCACACTCTTGACCAAGTTAGTGGTTGTCCTCCTTTTTTCCTATTTCTTCTTTCTTCCAGTTAAGTTTCTATACTTGCTTTTCAAGCATAGCACAGGGAAATATGAGAAATATCTGATGAGCAAGTAGAAAACTGTAAATGAGAAAACTCTTAAAAGTTTTTTTGTAAGGATATATTTAGAAGTATTTAATTTGCTTTAGATGGCTCATTCAGGACAGTTCAGCAAATCCTAGTATTATGAACAGAAGAAGGACATGACCAAAGGACTGATGGATGTCAACAGTGATAACTGCCTATACTTATGATTCTGACTGATATTTGGCTTGTCAGGATGCCAAAGGATCAGTTAAATAAATTCAAACGGATCAAGGACCTGTGCAATGGGTATTTCAGAGTGATAATACTGCCAGAGTTTCATCGTTATTCCTGGGGTTGTTTTTCAGCCAAGCTTATTGCTGATTCTTCTCCACATGGACTGAAGAAATTCAGGGCTTCTTTCCTGAGAAAGTCAAGGAGCTAGACTTTGAATGGCTTTTTGGAACAAGGCATTTTTAAAACACTGGGAATTTTAATGGAAGAAAAGTAGGGCTTTGATATGTGATTGCTGTGACCTTGGACCATATAATTGAAGTCAATAACACAAACAGTCCTAGTTATAGGAACATAAGCATAGTGTGTGAAGGATGAATCACTGTTAATTAATGCAGCATCCCAACATGCCCTAAAGAAAAAGGATTAAAAGGTAATTCATGTCACCTAGTTTTATTAAATCAGAAAAAATTTGAGATTTTACCTACCAGACTTCAGACTGCAACACGGAAGTAAATGCCAAATCAGGGGTAGTTCTACTGGTAAAATAAGTGTGATTAGACCTTACCAATCTCTATGTAAGAGCAGCCACATCAGGTTTGCTAAATGTTAGCAGTCTTCATTGTTATTCTGACAATACCTTTTAAAATATACCCATCTTTACTACTTATCACCATACCATAGAAATTATAGTTATGCATGCAAACAGGCTGCTGACAATCAAATAGACAAGATATCTCTCTGCTTCTACTCTTTGTGGTCTACAACCCACAGACTCTGATACATTAATCCCATCTATCAGAAAACCTTCTTATCGTCATATCTCTGTTTAAATATACACTGCTCACACTCAGCCTACAGATCTCTTTCAAGAGTGCTCACCAGAGAAAATTTTTTCCTGACTTTCTCTAGGTTCCTGAATGCCTAGATGCCAAAGAGGTGGCTGGATGAATCTATTTTAAAGGAGCTGGAAGCAAAATGCTTTCACTGTCAGACTGAAAAGTTCATGCCTTGGGACAGCAGCAAATTATTCTGAACCACTACAAATATAAGAATATTAAGGGTGATTTATTAGAAGCATATTTAATGAAATACAAGGTTTTTAGATCATTATGATTCAATCTTCACTGTACCTTCTGTCATGTCTTATTTTCTTCCAAAAAAAATAAAGCAAGCATCTACTGCAGTTCTTTAAAAGTGAATTTTTCCTGAATGTAAGACCTAGGATAGCTGTATATGCTATACACACTATAGACAAATTAATGTCACATAGCAAAGTAAAGGGAAAGACTGAAATTCTCCAACTGCTTTCCATCATTCTAAATGCCAGCTTTAGTAGTGCTGAGATAGTGGTGTAGCTCATGGCCCAGATAAGCGGCAATATTACATGCATTTTAATTAAAGGCAGTGGTCCTCATCCTGCTGAGGATTTGGTCACTGATGAACAGCAGAGCAGGAATAGACTCAGTAGGATATCTTTGGTATCTAGAAGCTGCATCTCCAGCTGGGTTTTTATTCAGATATGTAGTGAAGTTTTAAAGTCCATGTTCTGATCATCCTCACTCACTCTGCATAGGCTTGGTTTGAGTGGGTTTGATGCATACATAAGCTTATCCTTTCTGAGGGAAATGAAACTTTAACTTTCACTCCAAAAGTATACCAGCTGCACTGTCACCATTATTAGAGCAGAAGGATCCTGAACCACATGTATGGTAGGCACCACCCGCAATATCAACCTAGAAATAGCTCAAGCATCACAGTAAATCTGATCTAAGGTAACATGCATATATGTATGGATCCCAGAGAAGTGATTGAGTCACTATGGAAGCAGCACTTAGGGACATGGTTTAGTGGTGGAGTTTGCTATGCTAGGTTAATGGTTTGACTAAATGATCTTAGAAGTCTTTTCCAACCTAAATTATTCTATGATTCTTTAAATGGAGGAATCAGTACCAGCCATTTCCAGCTGCTGAACTGCTCCTATTGCATTGAACTGTTGATGCATATGTGACCAACATGCAGCTACTACAGAATATTGAATGGGGAGTCAGATTCTCTAATGACACACATTTCCAAAACAGATCTATAAAGCATGTAATCAACAGTGAAAGCTGTGGAAATACAAGCGCTGTAGCTAAAATTGTGAATAATAATAATTTCTTTCAGGTGCTTCTCTGCAAGGTGAATCTTTGCATTCTACTTGCTTTATTCATATCAGTTGCAGGCCAACATGTAAATGAAAGTGCTGCATTCGCTGTCCAGCCATGTATAGGTGTGCATATAAAATGTAATGGGGATGTTTAAAATATTCCCAACAGAAGCCAAGATCTTTCATTTCACTTTGCACTTGCATTTTGTTGATTTAAATGAGTGTGATATGAGGAGATATTAATGCTGCCTGACTTCAGGCATCCATCTTAGGGGAGCAGTCACCTTGGATTCTGTGGTCACTGGAAAGGGAAAGACCTTTCTGGAAGGCTTCTGATCACCTGCCTTTGCCGACTGAACTCAGATTGTGTAAACACTCCCTAACACAGAGCAACAGAGAATCAAGCCTACTGTCAGTAGAATTAGGATGTCTAGGATGTAAAAGTACATTAAAGGAGAGAATTCATGCATTTTAATACATTAAAAATTATGGAAAACCAATTATTTTTGTACAGCATGAGATTGAAAATAAACATGGCTATTTCATGAGAAACCATGTGATTCTTAAATCTGATGCGACAGATTTTTAGGTTGTAGAACCAGAGGAAAATAATCCTAAAGTTTTACGATTATTTCCTTTTTAAACTACTTGATAAAAAGCAAACAGGAGAGTCCTTGCTTTAAAAAGAAAAGACCTGGCAAAGCTTCCAGCTAGAGCTTTGGATAAGACATGATTACAATCTGTTTACTCAAACATGATAAAGTCATCTGAAAAAACAAAAAGCACTGGAAATCTCACATTTGCTTTGGATACATATCCTAAACATGCTGTAAGATATGACATTACCTTTTAAATTTCCCTTTTTAATGTGGAAAAAATGATTTTAAATTATTATGCTTTCTTTTTTATTTTTTTTTTATCCTGGGATAAACAAAAGGCACTGTCAATAAATTCAGAAGATGTTACTATGAGCAGATTTTACCACCTTATGTATGTTAATGAAAGAAAAAAAAATGTTTGAAGAAAGTATCTGACCGAATCAAGCAAATGGGGATAATTCAGCCTGCAGGCTAATTCCCTTTACTTAGACTTTCCCATGTAAATTTATAATTATGTAAGAACATCCCATCCTGAAAAACTCATCTTGCTGGTGAAAATAACAACTTAGTAATACTTCATAAGTCTAAAGGAGAGCTGGGGATGAACTGGTCACTGACTAAATGGCAAAGGCCAAAAGCTTTTTGGTTTTGAAAAGCCAAAAGCTGGCATAGGGTCAAATGGCACTTTGGCAGAAGTCCAGCTTCTATCATCCATCCATCCATCCATCCATCCATCCATCCATCCATATATATATATATATATATTTATAAATATATATGTATATGAAAGCTTTGCAGCTTTCCAGCCAGAAGCAGATGTGTCAAGGGAAAAAAACCTGCATCCAGTTCTGCTGCACTTCACAAGAGCAATGAGTGCTACAGACACAATTGTAGTTATATGCACTAGGTTGCATTATTACAGCATCATAATTAATCTCCCAGTCATTTCATAGGCAGTGTGCAAATATGTACACTACTGCAGCAAAAGGTTTTAATATAATGACTAATACACATGCCAGAGAGCTAACCCATGTTCTTGCACCACCTTCAGCCCTACAGGTACTGATGTGCCCAATTCCAGTTTCTTACATCTTTTCATCACCTTAAAAATTAAGGTTCCTGCTTATATTGAAGTAGAGGCCTCAATAAGTATATGCTTACCTAATTAGTGTACATATAAGCATATGCATACATACTAGGCCTTAGAAGTTTCAATGAGACCATTACATGATTGCACCTCATTATATTGATTAATATTGTGTGAAAACAAATGTTCCACAGATTTCTGTACAGTCCTCCTCTAACTTCACTAAAGTAAACTAATGCATTCCCTTCTGAGTACGACTATGCAATGACTAGCCAAGGAAGATGACTTTTGCTTCATGCAGCCAGCCATTGAGTGCTGTGCCCTTGGGAAGTGGACCCAGCTCCCAAAACAGGTGTTACAGCCAGCAGACAGAGGTCATTAGTTGTTGGCAGGTCGTTATATACAAAAGATGTCCTGAGAACAAGTACAGTGGCTTGAACTTTGTTTTCTGCCTTGCCTCAGGGTCTCTGTTGCTGTCTTTGGCTTCACTGTTCAGGATCCTGCTGGCACTCACCACCTGTTCATTTGTAGTTCTGTCCCAAGCCATCTGTCCTTGCTGTTGCTTTGTCTGCTCCTTCTCCTGGACTCACCTCATGAATTACACTCTCTGGTTTTCTAGCTCCATCTGAAGTTCAGCTATGCTCTGGTCAAAGTGCACACAAGCTTCCTGGTGCCAAGCCCTATATCCAACCATATGCCTGCCTTCTTATGTTAGGCTAATAAGTATTATATGTCTCTGGTTCTTGATTCCAGATTGCCTTAATTATATCACCTGGCTCCTGCCTCCACCCAGACTCAAACCCCAGGGCTTCACTGTGAGTCTTGTAACTCCCATGTCCCATCATAACAGTCTTCATAGACAGGTGCAGACAGACAGTAGCTTGTTTTGCTGGTGCTCCAAGCTGGGCAGAAACGAGCCAGCTTTGGTCTCGAAGCTGTACATTACCTGAAAGGGAGAGCTCTTTTATAACCAGACAAGATATGCAGCAGCTTGGATCACAGACAAAATATCCATCTCTGTCTATACTTCCTCACTTAAACATGGTGTGTAAACCTGTACTAACTTTTAGGGTACAGATTAACTTTAGATACCAAGTAGAGACACGCTGTTCACGTTTCAAATGTTTGTCCAGATGTTGAGCAGTATCCTCTGTGTCACGTAAGTAGACAGAAATTTACTGTGTGGGTTGGAGAGAACCACGGCAGAAAGATTTCTACTAAACTTTCTAAAAACTGGTTATCATTTATCTGTGAACATTATCTATGTTATGCCATTCAGATGAAGCATAGCAATTGCATTTCATTAATATGGGTATCAAGCAAATTCTAGTCTGAAGCACACTTTTTGAATGTAGTGGGTTGACCCTGGCTGGATACCAAGCTTGTCTATGACTCTCCCTTCTCAGCTGGACAGGGGAGAGAAAATTAGATGGAAAATGATGCATAGGTTGAGATAAGGCAGTTTACTAAAGCAAAAGTGAGGGTTTGTGTGTCTGCAAGCAAGGGGAAAAAAAAAATTTATTCTCTACTTCCCATTGGCAAGTGATGTACTGGGAAGCAGGGTTTCGGCATGCATAGTGGTTGCTCCAAAATGCAAATGTTATAAATAAGGAATGCCCTCCTCTTCCTCCTTCATGTTTCCTTAGCTTTTGTATCTGAGCTGACATCATGTGGTATGGAAGATCCCTTTGGTGAATTTAGGTCACCTGGCCTAGTTGTGTCCCCTCCCAGGCTCTTGGCCACCCCAGCCTACTGAAGGAGGGCAGTGTTGGAGAAAACAGCACTGATGCTGTGCCAGCACTGCTCAGCAGTAGCCCATACAGCAGGGCATTATCAGGACCTTTCTAACTGCCAATGAAAAGCACAGCACTGTGAGGGGTGCATGGGAAAATGAACTCCATCTCAGCTAGACCCAATACAGTAAATTAGGTGTCTCTTTGTTTCAGTAGAGTTAGTCTAGACTTCCTCAACATCTATATTTCTATGAGTGGAACACAAATCTTATTTCCAAAGTACGAGAATTTGAAGTTTAGGCCTTTATCCAAGGTAATTACAGTGAGTTTACACTAGCTGATGATTTGATCCCATGTAACTACCACACCAGCAGATGAAACATCAACAGATATAGAAGATGCCAGAAAAATGTGGTTGAGCTACCTTAAAGCTAACTAGTTTGGCTACTGGTAGTAATACAAGCAGAATTCAAGTGTAAACTAAGTTAGGGTAGATTTAATTTAGGCTGCTGAAATTTTGTAGCTTAAGCTGAGCTCTGTGCTTGCATAACTTGTACCCAACCCAGGCAACACAAACCTAACAAAGCCACTGTACACTGGCATCATTAAAGCAAATATTGAATCTAAAAGCTGCCTATTTTATGGCAGCTTTAAAAGCAAATGAAGCACTTATTCACTTCCAAATTGTTTTTAATACCTGAGTACCTCAGTGGGTCTGTTCATAAATGCTGTATGATGTGAGCAAGGGCACAGTGGCAGGATCTGGCCATAAGTGCTTTCAGGCATGTGACAGAGATTTTTGTGCTTTTGTTTCTAAGTAACTGACCAGTTTTGTTTAACTATGTTTTGATTATGGTATGGACTTCATTAAACACTGTATGGGCAAATGGCATGCTTTATATTATATTTAGCTTTATTTCTCTACTCATGAGGACCACGTGGGTTAATTGCTTCTTTGAGGGCTGATCCTCATCTCTTTATTAAAGCTGAAGTGTGAATCTCTGGGAACATTATATAACAGGGGGATGAGATTCCAGCTCTGCTATAATAAGTTTAACCTGAAACTGTGTGTTGTATAACCCCTTCATAAGTTAGCATATAATTAAATTACAAATTTTGGAACCTATACTGGAAATCATTTACTTGCATAAGAAACTCCAGTGGGATTCAATGGGATATTATTGGGAGCTAATACAAAGTCACTAAAAAAAGTAGGACTTTCTAAACTGAGCCTTGACTACTTTAAGTGAAAACGAATACATCTAGACATTCTCTAGACAGAGGAAGTGTCTAATGTGACCTAGTATATGTATTACCTATACAATTACCATACTTCTAGAGGAAGTACTTCTAGTAGTCCTTAAAACTACTGCCCATATTTGGGGTATAAAACAATACAAAATATTTTTTTCCTTTGTGGTTACTACTACTGCAGAGAAGTGCAAGTGGTATACAATGGTGATTGTATGCAGGATACAGTCGCAGGATATTTCCATTTTTTGTGGGGAACTGAGCGGCATCTCTTTGAAAGTAAGAATCTTTGGAAATATGCAATGCAGAAAAACAATGACATCATTTTGAATTTTAATTATAGATCAGCTTTTTTACAAAAAGAAGCCATAGTAATTGTGCTTTAAGCCTTTTTTGTTTTTTTACAGTTTTTGCTTTTCTATAGTGTTTAGACCTCCTTTATAATCTTATTGAAATACAAGTGATGAGGGAGTAGGACCAGATCCTTCTTCTTTAGAAGTAATTGTTTGCCATTTGTTTTACTGGGAGTACCACAGTGATTTTATAAAGATCGTAAGATTTAATATTATGTACAAATTCAAAATTATGCAAACTCTACCTTTTTAAAATATGGAAGCCTATAGAATTGTAACACAGACATTTAGAACAGAAATCACTTTTGTGTTAGTGCAAGAATGTTTGGTTTTTTTCAGAGCACTCTTAGCTCAATCAAAATTCCCACTGCAAAAGAAGATGCAGCATTGGGTGCTATATCTCTAGTAGAATATAATATCTTTATTAAGCCTTTAATTTAAGTATTTTAGATCTTAAAATTGTGAACAGTGGGAGTTGGAAGATTCTAATTAATGTGATCAAAATTCTTTATTCAGCTCCTGAGGTTCAAATACAAACTTAGGTCAGAAATGTAAAATTAAGAACTTTAAGTTATTTATCCCATGTAAAATCAAAAATCAGGCGCACAACCAGGAATGTCACAAGTTCCTATTATTTATTATACTTATCAGCCCACAGTCCTAAATTTGTTATCAAAAAGTTAATAACAAAAATAATTAAAACAATTACATTTTAAAATTTTATCTTCCAACTCTAATCATATTAATAGTAGTTAATTTTACTCTTATAAATCTAGTTGAAATAAGGTAATTTTTTATCTATCTAGGTATCTATCTATCCACCCATCTGTCTTAAAATGAGTGTAATGTAGAACTTTCCTAGGACCAGCCTTTACTTCCTTGAGCCAGTTCTAATAGAGGAAGAAAGCAATGAAATGCACATAACTAGAAATCAAGGACTGCTTAATAAAACCAAGCCAAGTGTCTGATATCAGCAAAATCAGTGTTAGAGATCTCAGTTAGTGCTTTAAGTAAAAGTATACCATAACTATTTCAGTCATAAAGAAATATATAGTATACACACTGTACCTGTGTAGTATATACACTATACCAGTAACAAGAAAGTGCTTACGACCCAAACACACCTGGGAAGAAGAGGCAGATGGGCATGGGAGATGAAGAACAGCACTGACTGGCTGTGTCTGGGGATGAGTTTCTGATGGGGTTCTGGCTCCCTTTATGCCACTGTTGCTGTACACTCAGGACTGAGTGTGTGCTAAGTGTGTCTCCTCAAGATTGTCAGTTGTTAAAATTAGGCCTGCCAAGACTGAGAAAGTTGTTTTTATAATTTAACATGAAAATGATCTAGCCCTCCACTCACTGCCATGTTTACACAGACTCCTATTTGCTGGCTGTCACATGGAAGCAAAGAGAAAGTCACGTGAAGACAGATACATTACCTCCACAGAGAAGACAAAGATAGTGCTAGCTTGCCTTACACAAGTTAGCAGATTTATTTTCCACATGCCATAATCCAAGTCCAAAGGACATGAAACCATTAAAAAAACCTTTCCAGACATGAAAAAAAAAAAAATTTAATGGTCACAGCTAAAACTACAGATGAGACTTCTTGTGATTGTTGACCCAACTTCCTGCTTCTGAGAAGAGTCATTCTGTCCTTCCTCAGGCCTGGTCACATAGTCCTAACTCTTTCAGAAGCCTCCTGTCACCTTTGATACACTTATTCTGTTTGCTAGACCAGCAGGAAACTAGCCGAGCCAAGAAGTAAATAGTCTGCTAGTGTAGCCAACTCATTCATTTGTCAAATGAACACCAAAACCTGGGAAAAGATTGGGAAGGGCATCTGTGCATCCAGAGGTAGGGAATGGGCAGCACAAAAAAAGGAGGACTGGACTTTTCTGTTTCAGTAACCTACCTGAATGTCTTCATTATCTAGTGAAACCTTAGCCTAGGTCTCCAAGAAAATGCTGGAAGACATGTCTTTCTCTCAGCAAAGAGAAAGTCATATATCCAAATTATTTCGGGAAATTAAAAAATTGGCTAAAATCTAGAGGTTATAGCCTTTTCCTCATCTTACACTAAGTAGCTAAATAATGCTTGGGTGAAAACAAGATGGTTTTGAGTTACATAAGCATCTACTAAATGGAAAATTAATTTTGCAGGTCCCTTCTCAAGTGTTTTAAGTTACCGTGATGAATGGAGAGTTGCAGGCCAGCATGCCAATATTAGAATGGTTAGGAAATGTAATTTCGTCAGATGGGGGTTAAAAGTCACAAGCCTATCAGACCAGAAGTCATTTAAGAAGATCCAAAGCATACATCTCTGCATTTATGACAGAGATGTTAAAGTTTCTGGAGTACCTTAGTGTTACATTAGTGGCTGCTGTAATTTTGCCTCAGATTATTGTCTCAGTTAAGTAACTCTTCTTTTGAACTGACAAGATGAAGCAATTCCATTTATTTATGGCCTTGTGCCAGGGAAAAATAGGAGGGCATCAAAAAAGTCACTTTATGGTTTGGGATGAAGTCTGATGAGTTGAGCTGTAGTGTGAGAAGTTACCTACAAAAGTTGCCTTCTATAGCAAAGGGCTTGTAACAAATATACAGGGGAGAGAAAAACAATGGAAGTGTTTATTAGAAGAAGTGATTTCTGAGCAAGAAAACTGCTTACAGTTGCTTGTTTCTATTGTTCAGAGACACAGGTTTTTATGCATATTCTTATAAATAAGCATTGCTGTATGTTAACAGCCAGTCCTCTTCCTAAAAAAACTCCTAATTTTAGTGGCTGTCTGAAAAGACAAAAGGATGACATTATTTTTGCAGTGACATAGGCATGTCACTTGTGTTACTACATTGCTAAGACTAATCATGATGTGAGAGTTCAGTTATGTCATATGCTCACAAAAATATAGCCTGTAGGCATCACAAGCAGCAAGGCATACTCCTAGGTGCCCAAAATCCAAGCCAATCCAATCATTCAGCCACATATAGATTTTAGTATTTTTAACTTAGAGAAATGACACATTCATATACCAAACCAGATATTTAAAAGGAAATTCATATACCTTCTGGTAGCAGAAAGGCAGAAATGTGTCACAGATGTCAATAACCCTTGTGTGTATGTACATTTGCATTGTGAGTGAGAAGCTAGAATAGGATGTCTTTCATTTCTATTTGTCCAAAACATTCTCCTGCAGCCTTGGAAATATGTTTCCCAGCTGTGATATGTTCAGAATGCTGTTCACAGGGAACAACTTGAATGCATTTCAGAGGGATAGGTCATTCCATTCCTCCTCAGTATTTAAATCGTATGTTTCAGCAGTATGCTCCTCGACTGAAGCCACACACATGAGTGGGAAAGAAACACTTTACCTTCAGAATGTTGAACAGAGGTTCATAAAGCTATGATAAGGCTATGTGGCCATTAAGACAGTAAAATAAATCAAAGATATTTGTTCTCAATATTAAGAGGACAAAATGGACACTATCACAGCAGTGTCTAACACTGTGTCGGCATCCATACATATGCAGTATTCTGAGGACTGCAAAGATTGGACAGAAACAGAGCCTATATTTCTGTTACACAACATATGGCTCAGTTATTTTTTTTCATTACATGACTAGACAAAATTTAAATTTAATTGAAAGTAAGAATGATTTTACAAAGTCAAATTTATAAACAAGTATATTTTCCTATTTCTAAAGGACATAGTGTTACTTTTTACTAGTCATGACAACTATTTTTAGCTTAATCCATGTTTGAATTGTCCATAGAACAAATGCTAGTTTAACAGATAGGTACACATAAAAATATGTGAGAGCATCTCTATGACAATCGAGTTTCAATGTTAGCTTGCATTGCCATTCAGGAATACAGAGTCACCAATCTGTAAAGCTCATGGAAGATGCTGGGAGAATACACCACTGCAAATCCAATTCAAAGCTGCATAGTTTATAAATCTATACTCTAGTTGCTATGGTAGTTTTAGTTTTGGTTTTGGTGACTTGGGATTATGCAGCATCAAAAACTAACCCACCTTGAAATGTGGGGTTTCTGTATAAGAATCTTACTCAGAACTGACTGAAGAGCAGCAAGTCTATTTCTTATGTAGTTTGCTTGAAAATTTTGGTAGCAATTTGTGCATAGTCCTCTTTCCTCTTTTTTTCCGGATAAGGATTGTAGCAGAGATTTCACTGTTACATGTGTGGGTGTGTCACACAGTCAGGTAGAGAATACACCAGATTTAAACATGAAAATGACTATCAAGTAAAACAATGAAAGAGATGCCTTATTCTTATGATAAGTATCTCTGTCATGGTGTTTTCATGTGAAAATATATTTTTATATTTTATCCTTTCTCTCATTTTACCATCATAGAATCTGTTTTATTTATTAGAAAGTTTTGTGTCAATATATATATGCAATATTTTGTCACTATCCTTCAAATTACCCTTTTTCCCCAGAGCTGCAATTGATGACATGAACTTTGCTATATTAGTTTTCCGTCAATGGGGAGAGAAAAATGTTAAGACAAAATTTTTAGAAGCCACACTGTGTGTAATGCTGTTCAAAATGAGAGACAAGGCAGCAATGATCCAGTTGGAGGTCAGAACAAAATTCTACAACCCAAAAGATGATGGTTTTGGGTAGCGCAAAAGCTTCATCTGTGAACCTCTGTTGTTTAGAAGGCTGTGTGAAATAGCTTTGAACAATGGTTGTAATGCTTTTAAGAAAAAATGGAAAACTAGAAAGCACACTGATAGCAATCTCTTTGCTAAATTATTGCATTGATCACTTGAAGCCTGTCGTTAAATTAACTAGAAATATGTATATACTTAGATGCTGTCTCTGTAAAATGTCTACATGGTTACCTCTACACAAAAGCAGTTCTACTGAATTCAGCGCTAATATTTGCATGTGGAAAATGACATACTTAATCACCTTTAGTGTCAGGTGTGTACATGTAAACAAAGGATTTAGCAGCACACCTAGTGTGTTGGATACTCTGGTAGCAATACATCAAAAAAGCCTGATAAAACTAGGTCTAACTTAGTGTGTCCTTAAGTTGCACTCATAATGGAGCTCAAATGGTTAAGCGTCTCTTGTTAGCATACTATGATTATTGTAAACACACATGCACACTTATGCAGCTATCTAATTCGTTCTCATGATACTCTCTTGCAGTAGTGACTCTTTTAGAATTAATTTGACAACTTTAATCTTTGTTTGCTCTAACCCTCTGCACAAATGAATTTAACACTCCATGCTTAGATGACACAGCCCTCCGGAACCCGGCTAGCTCCTGGATCACCCACAAACTCCAGTCGAGCCGAGTCAAGTGTGGGGAACTGCCACGGCAGGTGTTACATCAGTGGCAGAACCTAGAGCCACTGCTCTACAGAGGCAACACACAGGGAAGAAACAAAGAGGAGAGAGGAGGCTCCAAAGCTCTGTAAATCCGGAAAAGCTTATTATTCACGAAGGGAACAGAACAAAAGAGCCCCGAGCATTGCTGTGCAGGGGATTTTATACAACCAAAAATTGAGGAGAGGGGATTACATGTGAACCAATAGAACATCTCTGGGGGTGGAACAGAGGAGGAGTAAAGGGCTTACATAACCAGTTCGGGGCCAACGGGGATAAAGAGAGGAGATAAAGGGTCACATGGACCAATGGGGCATCGAGGATTAGGGGATTTCCAAGGGGGTGGACACTTTAGGGATTGGCCCATGTGGGGATTGACAGAGAAGGATCTGGAAAAAGGGGCAGGGTTTAGGTGATGGATGGGGAAAAGGGATGGAACAAAGGGAGGAGATACATTGACGGATAGGTACTTAGCGGTGGATACAACTAAGGGAAGAACCATTTCGGGGCAGGAATAGGGGAACACATAGGGATAAACCATGTTATTTCAAATAATAAAGTTATGAGCCGCAACACTTAAATAGAGAATGGGAAAAGAATTTCACATTTCTACAGAAATTATTACTGGTATTTACATATGTTTATCTCAACTAGTACGGAATTAGAAGCTGTAGACTTCTCAGCTACACTGATTTTACAAGGAAATGGAATGACATTAGATATGGGATAGAATGGCATGATGATGGGGTAAAGAATATGGCGCAATATGCCTTTGCTATTGAAATTACAAACATTTATGGGAGATAGGAAAAAATTAGAAATTAAAAATATTATTAGTAGTATTATTATTCCCTTCTTGAAGTGTGAACTCTTGCAGAGATTGACTAGTTTACATGAATGACAGCTCTACTTTGCTTAAGGAAGACCATATACTTTGCCAGATTTAAACTACATTTAATTTCCAGCAGAGCACACAGCTATCTCCGAAAGGCATTTATATTCAATATATATGGAATATCTGAGTTTCAGCTGACTGTACAAATGAATTCTATCTTGCCTGTAGTGTCTGCAAAACCCCTCAAACATAACTCCCAACTATGAGGTGCAATCCAAAAAAATTAAAAAATCAAAGAAAATAATGTCAAGAGTGTGGAACATACGAATAGCTGCAGCGTATGGGAAAATATTTGCTGAAGTTCTCTGAAAAGCTGGAGATGAATCAGTGAAAAATCTTTCCTGGAAAGAAGAAGAAAAGCAAAGTATGAAATCTGTTTTTTAAAACCAAACTAACTGTAGGATACTTAAGAACAAAATTGAGCTGTAGAACATCTGCATTTCATTAACAAGCCAAGAAGAGCAAGTTGGAGTTGAAAGAGGATCCATGATCAGAAAGAAAAAGCTGAGCTGAAAAATTGAAATCAAGGAGAGGAGACTGGAGCTCTGATGAAAACTTCAAAACACGCTCCATGACACTGAAATTCCTGAGGGAGTGCATTTTGAACACATGCCTATGGATTTGCCTAGAATTACTTTGTTGCTAATAAAGCATTCTTTTTAAATACTGTTTGTTGAAATCAAATATTCTCCAGATATGAGGCTTCTTGAAGAGTCAAATTTTCAGATAGCCAATTGAGAGAGAAGCAGCATGATGGGGAGGTGACTTGTAAAATATCTGAGACATCTGGGGCAGGAGAATGCAGCTTTTATCTTGCATTACCTTTTTCTGGGTTATAGTTTTCAAGTCCTTAGGAAATGGCACTATGGGTTGAGAGTGTGTCCCCAAAGGAGTTTGCTCACAAGAAAAGACCACAGCAGGAGGCTGGAGCCTGCACAAATTCCCTCCTTAGACACAAGCTGGATGATGCAGCCAAGCTCCTGGCTGGTAAGTGTCCATGCCATGCTGATGGTACCAGTGCTATGCCAAAGTACAACTAAATCACTTGTGTAATAAACACTGCAAAGACTGGTTTTGAATTGTACTCTGCAGTCAGCCATATTTCCAAACCCAGGAATCTAAAATGTACCCCTGGGTAGTCACACAGGCTGCCAACAGGAAGGTATAAATTAGGTGCCAGGTAATCTTTTATCCACCTACTTAGACTGCAAATCTTTCTCTGGCAAATCTTTCGTCTTCACTACCAGATGTTGTCTTTTGTTCTCAATCACATTATGCCTGCAAACTGTCAGTGCATATATCTCATCCACTGCTGTATGAGTAAGTCTGATGGATATTATGCAAATATCTCCAGATGAAAATCTGTTCTGAAAGACATTAAGAACAGCACGTTGCTGCAGGTACCTTGCAACTACTACTTCTTGTGAAATGCTACTGACATCTTTATCAATAAAAACGGAAATAAGAGTCTGAGTCGGCTGCAAGACTGCCCACTGTAAGAAGGGGACATTATAATTAGAAAAGCACAAATCATGCAAAATTTGAAGTGTATGAGGTTTGGTGACCCTCTCAAACTATACTTTGTTTCCTATAATTAGTTGAAAATTAATCTTATCTTCCAGTAAGTTCAAAACCACATTTTATCCCCAGAGATATTCCATTTAAAGCAAAATACATATTGCTTTTAGCTAAAGAAAACATGTGCATAGAAAAAACTTTATTATCTGCAATAGCTTGGTTCCTAGAAGTTGCAACTCCGAACAAAAACATTTCAGTCTTTGTATCTTCAAATGCTGCGTGGTTTGTAACTACTTGTTTTCTCCCAAGAGAAAGGATGGCTGTGCTACCCCAGGTTTTGATATCATGGAAGCGAACTGTAAGTGAAATGGACAATAAGCACAGGGCTTTGTCCACTGCCATGTAGAATGATAGTATAATAGAATGTTATGGAGTTGAAGTGGATCTTAAAAAACATCTAATCCCAACTCCCTGCCCTGGGCAGCGGCACCTCCCACTAGACCAGGTTTATCAAGGCTTTATCCAAACTGGCTTTGATCACTCTTAGGGCTAGGGCATCCTGGGCAACCTGTTCCAGTGTCTCACCATACTCACAATAAATAATTTTTTACAAAAATATTTAGTCTAATTTGTACCCATTACTCCTGGTTCTATCACTACAATTCCTGAGTGCCTCTCCATCTTCCCTAGAGGCCCCCTAAAATGTAGGGGCAAATAGGAGTTGGTGCTTTTGTACATCAAGCTGGTGTGAGGGGGTCCTGTCTTATCTCCCAAAACAAAGGACCATCAAGCAAGTTGCTCCATTTATTTTCTTTTTCCCGTCAAGTGGCTGCAAGTGCCCCGTTTGCCAATGCAGGCAGAAACACCGATGTTGCCGCAGGTGACGGAGGTCGCAGGCGGAGACGGGCAGCGCCTTTAGCGAAGCTGCCCAGCGGAGGCGGGTCTGCACTCTCACTCTCACTCCCAACTCCCACTCCCCACTCCCAACCCCAGCTACCATTATCAACTCCTCACTCCCACTCTCCAACCCAACTCCTATCCCCAACTCCCATTCCGGCTCCCGCTCCCAACCCTAAATCCCACTCCCACCCCCACTCCCGCGCCGCTGCCCGCCCCCTGGCAATCTCGCGGGTTTATGCAAACGACGCCGCCACTGCCCCGCCCCGCCCCTCCGCCGCCCGCCCGTCCCGCGCCCTCCCTGGGCGGGTGAGCGCGCGCGGCCGCGGTGCGCTGTGGGATAGTGGCGGTATAAAGTGTACTCTCGGCGCGGCGGTGGCTGAGGGGGCTGGTGCGAGCAGGGGATGAAGATGGCGGACGCCAAGCAGAAGCGGAACGAGCAGCTGAAGCGCTG
>VXBQ01001828.1:499133-546154 GCA_013400175.1 Phainopepla nitens | reverse complement strand
AGCCGCCCGTGGTCAAGCGTAAGAAGACCAAGGTGAAGTTCGACGATGGCGCCGTCTTCTTGGCCGCCTGCTCTAGCGGGGACACCGAGGAGGTGCTGCGACTGCTGGAGCGGGGCGCCGACATCAACTACGCTAATGTGGATGGGCTCACCGCTCTCCACCAGGTCGGTGCTGGGCCGATCGAGGGACCCCTGGCCGGACTGGGGCGGAGGGGGGGCGGGGGGCGAGGCCGGCCGAGTGCCCCCCCCGGAGGAGGAGGAGGAAGGGGCCGGAGGCGGCTGCGCTCCCTCCGCTGGGGGGTGTCGGGGCGGGGAGGTGGTGGCAGGGTCAGCCTGCGGCCGGCCGCGGGCCGAATCCCGGGCCGACTGCTGGGGCGGGAGACTGCACCCCCTCTTCGCGGGCAGGACGTCGGAAGGGGCGGATAGGCCTCTCCTCCGGCGGGAAGGAGGTGCCGCTGACCCTCTTTCGTTTTCCCCTCTTGGCAGCACTTCCCTCGGAGGGCCGGGGGGAGCAGACCCTGCCCCGTGTGGGCTCAGGGGGCCGCAGGCAGGTTCCCCTCCGGCGTGAGAGGGTGATCGCAGGTGAGAGAAGCAGGCTGTCCTCGGGGGCCGCTTCCGCCGCTGCCCCTTGCCTGGAATCCCGGTAGTAGTTCCCTGCTTCCCTCGTCTCCCCTGTTCCGCAGTAGTTGAGCCCATTAAAAGCCGCTCGTGTTTGCGGGCGCCCGTGTTGAGAGATGGATCATCAATTTCTCTCTGGTTTCTAGGGGAAACCAGTGTTCTCTTCATTATATAGAAATGCGTATCAGTAAGGAGCTGCTTGTTTTCGTTACAGATGGCTCCCACCGCAGTGTGAAAGCTGAACTTCAAGTGGAGCAGGGGTCTTAAATTTTTCTTCCGTGCGTTGGAAAGTATTAAAAACCCCAATCCATACCACTTTGTTCTGGTGTGGGTGTGTCAGAGGGGGGTTGGTGCCGAGGGAGGTAGCTTTCACTTGGGCCGGGGGGGAATGGACGGGAAACAGGCTGTGAAGTTTCCTCAAAATGGATGCTTTGTGCGTGTTGAACTTCATAGCAGTCTGATTGGAATCTCAAAACCTTAGCCAAATAAGGAAAGGCTGTGGCAATCCGGAGATAATGTGGGTTTGCCTAAATAGTTTTTTTTCCTCTAGAAGCCCAAAAGCTTCCACACAATATTAAATTAACTGAAAATCTAGAAAGCAAAAACGTATCTTTGACAGGCTAGCTTCTCGTACTTAAGTTTAGAAGTTGTTCAGTAGTTTAAAAAACAAGTCTTAATGGTTATGTGTTGAAGAAATCTTCCCAAAATGGTTAGGTGAGGTGGTTTCTTACGTTAAAAAAAATGAGATGGTGATTTTGTTTTCTCCGTCCTAGATAGGTTTTTCAAGAATGTGAGGCTCTAGAAATACATAAACTGCCTTGCAGAACTGGATAGAATCCCCTCTTGAACACTGGATATAAAATTCTACAACTATTTGCTCTGTTTGCTATGTCTGAGTTGTCACTTGTTCCCCTGTAAAGTTGTGAACTGAACTGGAAGAATGACTGTGTGTTGTGGTTAAGCCTGTCAGCATGTTACTGCAGAACCTGACTGCAGGCTAGCCTGTCACTTCATTGCAAGATTTTCTGTGTTTATTCTCCTCTAATCAAGTTATGGTAGCTTCATGCTTCCAGGGAACTCTGGATGAGAAGCCCTAGTTTAAGTAGTTGAATCCTTGGGTTTGCAAGTTGCTTTACTCCAGCCATTGATACAGGGAAGGATGATGTTCAGTTTAACTCTGCTGTTAGAATAAAAAATGGCTTTCTTTCTTTCTGATGTCCAGATGGCATTTTCAAAATGTCTTTGATACTATATATGAAAAAGCTTTCATCAAGATAATTCTGAGCAGATTCTCCCCCTTTTTTTTATTTTTACGTTGTAGTCAGCTTGCAGTTTGGAAGGGCAAAGTCTAAGGGAACAGAGGTAAAGATTTACATCACTGCTAAAATTCTTGCTCACACTCCTCCTTCCCCCTCCTCTCCTTTAGTGATACCAAAAGACCTTTTCTGATTTTGTGATACTGAAAGCAAATAAGATAAGTTGTGAAGTTATAATCCTCTTGAGGCAGTACAGGAAATGAAAGTTACCTGTTGCTTATAAAAAAAGGCATATAACAAATCTCTGCCTATGACCAACTAAATGGTTTCACTTCGCTATTAACACAAAATCTTATTTTCCTCTAATATGCCATATAAAAGGTTCAAATCACGCATGATGTAGTCTATAAAAGTAATTAATTTAATCAAATTTGTAGCGTGAACAAAGCTGTATCTGTTCTCAAAGGAAACTTCAAAAAAAATGTCAGTCAAAACTGTCAGGAAGAAAGACTGATGGTAATTGTGTTCAAGTCCATGTTGTGTTTAAGAATGCCATGGAGAGCTTTGTTGCTTTATGGTTCTTTGGTTGGTTGGGTTTTTTTTTTGTTTTATGTTGTCTGTCAGATCTGGTGTAGACACTGCTGCTTCAGAGGAATAAATTTATCTCAGCGAAGATAAAATTACTGTACTTTTTTTGGATTGTGTCTTTTCTTCCATTAACTTTTTTTTCAGTTATTGAGGGTAAATGCTTATGTCTAAAATAGTGATATACTTAAATATTTAATTTAATGTTTAGCCTTTGATTTTCCTGCTGCATATGGAAGAGACTTTAACTTTGTTTTATTTTTCACTGCCCAGGTAGTGGGAAGCGCTGGGGGGAAAGTACCATTAATCCTGAAATTCTGGTGAACTTCTAATCTGGTCTTTAATGGAGCATCAAGCTTTGTTGCTGAAGCCATTAGCTAAGCTTTTTCTCTGTGTGGGGTAGAATGCCATCACCATCAGAAAGCTGCATGTAGAATTGTTTCTCTTCATGCATATGGTAAAGGAAACAATTACTTGACTTGGTAGCTGAGAGGGGCATAGGGAGGAGGATATATATATAGGTACTTGCTTCAGCCCTTGACAGTGCCAGTGAGCGGATTTTGTTTTATATCTGCATGTGCATAAATGAGTGGACTTGAGTGCATCATATCTGAGGACAGATGAATTAAATTCTTTGGTATCTTGCAGAGAAGGAAAAATTGTCATTAGGTGATTATTCCTCTATGTAATTTTGTGTTCAAAGCTCTCTTTAGGAACTTCTTCTGTACAAGTCCTCAGATTAGGCCTTCGGTGCAAAGGACAAAACTGTTGCGTACTGTCTTCCAATCTATTATATATATGTATATATATTTATGCAATGTAGGATATTGCAGCAGGATAGTGTGTATTGTGCTGCATAATCTGCATTATATACATATTGTGTGTATGTATGTCTATAAGACCAGAAAACTTTTAAATGAGGAATTTAGTTGGATGTCAGTGCCATTACTCTAGTGGGGGTGGAAGTTTTGAGTGTTGTACTCCCCCAGACAACCGTTTTGCAGGATGAGATCTAACTAAAAGTGCAGGTTTTCTAATCTGCCTTAACAATGGAATGTAAGGGGAACTTCAGAAAAGAAAGAAGCCCAAAGGTGAGCTGTGACCTTGCAGATTATTAGTGTCTCCAGAGTGGGGGGTAGAAGTGGCATATTCTGAAATAATCTTGAAGAGGCTATATAGTATTTTTAATAAAACCTGATCTCTTCTTAGGCAGACATATTTCTTCAGAGTGGGATTCAGTTCCCTCGTCTAGAAAGCTTACACCTATCATTCCTCAGAGTTTGGACTCTCTTCTGTTTTCCTTGGTTTTTGTGAAAGCTCTGACTGGAATTTATTGCTTAAATGGCTGAAAGTAGTTTGTCTAGAAGTCACATAGAGCTTTATACAGGGAAGTGGAGCCCACCCTTTCTGGACAGCACCATGGAAAGGCTGCATGTTGTGGGGAGGGACCACGATGTGGCCGATTTCCTGGAAGGCTGGATTTCCTGTGCACATTGCTCCCCTGGGTATATCAGATGTGCAGTGTGGAGTACCTGCACACACCCCAGCACTGGCTGAGATTAGGCTGTGCTTAGATATCACAATTTATGCAGCCTGCTTTTTGACTACTCTTTTTCTTTGAGGCTGCTCAGGCTTAGGAGATTGTAGCCTTGGTTTTGGCCTCATTCTCTCTGGGTGAGGAAGGTGAGTGCAGTAGCCTGATACCACCACACAACATGGAAAGAACATGTCCTGGTGTGCTGATCTTACCTGCTCTGGAGAGAGTACTGCTTTTGAGGTAAGATAAGGGAAATTATCTTGGCTGTTTGTGTATGGGGGTCATTGCACACCCACAAGGGGTGTTGGTGGTGAAGGCATCTACTCCTTGGTGGAGGATTCACGTCATCTTTTTTGTCTGTGACAACTACGATTTAATTAGCAAAATTCCTTGAAGACTATCTCTCTGTATAAAATACTGGTTTTGTGCAACTCTTCAGGTTGCTCAATTGAATGTGAAGGTGAGACTGTTTTACCAACATTATGGTTACATACTAGTTTGCAGATAGAGCAGTATGCGGTGTTAAATAGAAATTCTGATTTGCTGCCACTATTGTAGGACTCTGCTGTATTTATCCCTGAATACTAATTAAGATTGTGTGTTTCACAGAATGCTTGCTTACTCTTTCTAAATAAGAACAGTTATTGCTGTCTTAATATTTCCTTTGGGTTCTATGTGATTTATTTCTTAGATAAGGAGTACCTTCTTTTGCAGGACCTTTTGCAACTCTTTATGTGAAAAGTTCTGTCAGGGCTTCTGTTGGCATATTTTTAGTACCTGATATGGAAATGAGTATGGATACGTTTGGCGCCAGCCATGTTCTTGTTACAGCACCGGTTCAGACTGCAACCAGTGACGCAAAAGGGACATAAAATCTACCAGCACTGGATCCCTTTGCCTTAGAACTTGATTGAGGGCATTACAGCTGCACTGTCCAGACTCCTTCTGATGAATGCTAAGAAAGGTCTTGTGTTTGAGCTGGGGCGTCAACACATGTAGCACATCAAGCTGTAAGAGCAAAGACCAGGTTGACTAGAATCTTAAATCTCTGGAGTGTTTGCATCATAGCAGCAGCAGCACCCAACAAGCAAAGGTAAGCAAGGTATGGAAACCGCTCAAAGCTATCCTGGTAACCTCCTGGCTATGACTTCTGCCATGATTCTTTTGGAGAATGAAAATACTGGCGCATATGGTAAACTTGGTAACTTTTCAGAACTGTTGAGTAGGAGGGCTTAGTTTTGTACAGAAGGGTTTGTAGGCAGTTATAAAACTGATGTTGAAGTCTCACTGTTTGGAGGGGAGCCGACCTATTAATCACCAAACCTCCTAATGCTCTCATTGTGGATGTTCTACCACTGAGAATTTTGGAGTAGTTTGCTCAGCTTGTTTTATTGTTCTTTTATCGTGGCTTCTTTTTTCCCCCCCCCCCTCTATTTTTTATCTTTGCAACAAAGCACAGAGAAAATGAGTCCAGAGATAAATGGAATGTTGACTTCACTCAGTGATCAGACTACAGAGGCATATTTGTTTAAATTCCCTTTTGTAATTGGTTTTTATGTGGGCCACAGTTCTTTCTCTCTGTAGTTACAGTAGCTAGGTTCAGATGGTACAGTAAGTACTTGTTAACTTCCTACTGATCTTATCATCTAAGATTTTTAAATTTTTTTTTTACTCTTTGAAATAGATGCAAGAAGAGGAGAAAAAAAGGTGTGATTTTTCATAATATACTGTAACAGTGGAAATGTATACACCATATTCAAAAAATTGTGTTCTCTTCAGTGTTTTATGAAAGAAATGAGTAACAATCTCTTCACCTTTTTAGGTTTATTATTTCTGAGTGGGCTGTCAAGTCTGAACCTGGGATTTCTGTGTAATTTCATTGCTATGGATATTTCTTGTGCACAAACAGAATAACCGAAGTGAATTCTAGCATGTAGCAATTACTTAGAAGTGTTTAAAGCCGTTTTCTGTGTTAGTGTAACTGACAGGTTTGCTAGTCATGGAGGAAGAGTTCTGCACTCCAGTGTAAGGATGAATTCAGCTGGTTGGGCTTTAGTATTTACTGAAGCTAATGTTCAGGGATAATTTCTGCTGGTCTCTAGATATGAATTTCACTGTAGCATTAATGCTGCTTTAACAGTACAACTTTGTCTGTGGTTTTCTATGTGATAAGAAAGTGTTCAAAAAGCACCTTGTAAGAGTAGATGAGATGTGCTTTTGTATGTATGAATAAAATTGATATGAACACACTTGATTTAAGGCCTTCATGATTTTGACATTGTAATAGCAAGAATGCTGTTTTACCAAATCATTGAATTGCAGTTGTTAGCTAAATCTGAGGCTAGGAGACAAGCAGTCAGTATAAATCACTAGTGTATCTATATATACTGAATACTACACCTCTCTGGAGGAAGCTGTATTCCAGACTTAACAGTATAAGCTACGTTTTAGTCAGAACAGATGGTTTGACAGGCTCTTGTCCAGTTCTTTACTTGTTTATCCCTTTGCTCATGCTCTCAGTTGCTTTCTTTCTCAAAGTTATTACTTAGGCTAGTAAGACACTTAGTGCAATCCTCTCAAAAACTGAGAGCCCAGCAAATTGGTTGTCTCTCTCAGTGTAATTGTGTTTCCTGAGGTTGGGCTCCCACCATGAGAAATTGAGGAACACACTTGTGTTCTAGCAAATACTGAGATTTTATCCAAGGATATGGTCATATGAGTTAGACGTAGAGAAACTAATATGCTCTGAACGCAATGCGGAGGTAGTTTTGAACAGCTGTAGCATGAATACACCTTTCTGGGATTCTTGCAACCAAAAAAAACTTAAATTACATCTTATTACTGCTGTATTGTAGTGTAAATATAGATCATACCAAGTTAGACATGCAGCATATGAGGACATTTGCCTACCAAATGTTTTGTCAGTGCCCAACAGTATATATTTCTTTATTGAACTTGACAACCATAAAATGCAAACAGGAATGCAGCTGTAAGGCAATGGAGCCATCCCTAAGCTGGTCAGCCTCTGATGCTGCTGGATGGGTGGAGACATTCCTAGCTCCTTTACTTTCCTACACGCATTCCTGAAATGATAGTCAATGGAAAGCATGGCATAAGAGTAGCAGCATTCCTCAGCTGTTTCCTTTCTAGTAATTTCAGGTCTGTAAGATAGGCTACAAAAAGGCAAAAGATGATCGTGGTACTTGTGGGGGGTGGAGTGGAGCATCGTTTAATTATTTTTTATGCATTGTTTTGACAAGACCTGGTACCAGCTCTTGTGTTTCAGTTTTTGAGCACACTGAATCAGTCACTGTGCTTATCCTGGAGGCACTGAATCTTTGCCGGTTCACTGACAAAACCAAAATTAGAGCAATATGATGAAGTCTTTGAGCAAGACTGTTCCTGGTTTATGCCTGAGTGGTGTTAACACTTACCCTATTAACAATAGATTTGTTAGGCTAATGGCTTCTAAAGGTCTGTAAAACAGAGTGAAGTGTGGAGTTGGCTTTAAGAAGAGAGTGAAGGCCCGGAGAATGAAACGTAGCCTACAGATGGAAGTAGGTTTATCTTCAAGATGGCAAATATATAGTTCCTATACTACTGTACTTTCTAAATGCTTAAATTTGTTCTATAACTAGCACGTGACCTTTGATTTTGATACTAAATTATCTGTAAGTTATGGTTATTAGAAATGGTTCTAGCCCTAAAACATTCAAAAAGGTCAAGTCTCACTGATATTTTTTTAATGATTTTTAGTTCAGTCTGAAATATGCTTTGATTGATTTTCCCATGTTATGATTGTAGTTCAGAGTCTTGAGTTGGAACTATGACAATTTGCTTTGATGAGATCAGTTAACCAGCCAGTGCTGATTATTATGCAAGTTTTCATTCTTGGGTGATTATTTCATTTTGGAGTTTGTTTTACCACCTTGACTGTGAAGCTAGAAGAGTAACCAGAGTCGTGTGTGTGTGTGTGTGTGTGTGTATATATATGTATGTATGTGTATATATATATACACACACATACTTCTTGAGTATTTGAGGTTTCTTGTACATCAGGGAAGTACTTGCAAGTGTTAGCTTTGTGTTGTGATCTGATATATATACATCTTGTTTTTTCAGTTTCCTAGGGTTTTCTTTTTTTTCCTCCTTTCACAGAAGGACTGAGATGAATGTTAACGTTAAGCCTGTGAGTAGTTCTGACAAATCTCCAAACTTGTTTTCTTACTATTTTTCTAAAAATTTTACACTTGAAACAAGTGTTTGTCTAAGGCAAAATAACAACATCTTCATCTGGTAATCAGGGTGAACACATCTGACACGCATGTACACTATATGTGTGTGGTCAGTGCTGCTTTCTAAAACAGTTAACTTAGATGAGGCTTTCACTGAGGAGCTGCATTCCTCTGTCAAAGCCGGGATCCTTGTGGGCCCCTTTTGAAACTGGAATACTACCGCAGACTTCTGGCTTTGGAACTTTCAGCTTACAAATATCCTGAAATTTGCTTTGGGGTTCTTGACTAGGATCCTACACCTTTCTTACTGAAGTGGAAAAGTTGTGATTTTAAGGCTGCAAAGCATGTCCCAAGTTTTAACAAAAGTATTGGTGCTTGCAGCGTGTCTGCAAACAGATGCAATCATACTTAAGTAGGTTTAATTAAGTAAATAATTTTATTGAAATACATCAACTTTCCAAATGTATGCCTCTCCATCCCAGAGATAAAACTACTGTATTATTAAGCTGAAACTACTTGTATTATTTCCTCAGTGTGTGAATTATGACTACTGATCCTGCATTGTAGAAAATATAAGTAACCCTGCTTATTGTTGTTGCAGCATTATTTTCATTTATGTTTTTATGAAAAGTCAGTGCTTTTAAACTTGTTTTGCTAATCTGTTATTTGTAAATGTTTTTCAACATGGTGCTTTAACCTGCTGAAAATTTGGGCGGAGTTGATTGCCTTAGGTTTTATCCAAAATGAAGACTGAAAATTGGGGTGCCAACACTGTGTCTTGTGGGCCAAATGCGGAACTCCTGATAAGCAGTGGTCTCATTTCTATCCAATCATATAAAATAATGTCTTTAGAAAGCTTACCAAACTTCACAATTTCCCACCACTTTTGTTTTACTCAGCTACTGTAGCAAATTGAATAATTTTAGGTCCTATTTTTTTTATGAGGAGCCTGTACTTCATCTCCTCCATAGAAAATAAAAGTTTAGTGCTTACCTCTGAAAGAAGATTTTTCATGTATTGTCAGTTTCTTGGTTTCTGAGTATAACCGAGTAGAGGGGAGGGTGAGTTGTGCAAGCACTGGGGCTGTCAGTGGGTTTTTGTTTAGGAAACTCTCTGGACATGACTTTGTAGTTGCTCATTGTCTGTCTCCTTCCTTGTAGTCAGCCTAGCCAAATGCTTGGCACTTGTCTCTGTAGTTGTTTGTATGTGTTTATTAGTGAATGCTAATGCTTGTATGTCACAATGCTTATCAGGTTTGTACACTTAGGAAGAGACACAGCTCTGCAGAGGTCTAGTGTCACTTGCACTTAACACTTTGAGTAGACTGACTAACTATTGAAGATGAGCTTTGGCTGGATCTATCAAACGTGACTCTTAAGAAAGCTCATGAAGTTGCTGTAGAAACAAGTTTTATCTATAGCTCTAGGTAAATACAGCATGATTTAATATTATTAAATTAATTAAGTTATCTTTCATTCATACAGGTGATTTAAAAACTACCATTTTTAAGGAAAATAGGGAACAACTTGGTGTGAATGACAGAAGATCTATATTTTGTGAAGCGTTTTATCAGTTACCCATGTTGGATCTGGGGGTGGGAGAGCTCTTTCTCAGTTGTTTTCTCAGCAACTGAGGAGGGTACTGTACTCTGTAATAGTAAAAAACATGTCAATTGTAATTATAGGAAATAGCATTTGCAAGTAGCTGTTAAGATGTGGCTGCTGGAGATGACACTATTAGAATTTTTTGCTGCAAGAAGCCTAACTTTGTGAGAATCATTGTACCTGTGAACAAGGTGTCATAGATTTCTGGAGCATAATCATAAGTAGATTCTATGGCAGAAGGAATGTGGAAACGAGAGTTTTTCTTGATATGGATGTAGCAGTTCCCAAAGGAAAATCCACAGCTTCAGTTTGACTTACAAAAACTTTACAGAAGCCAGGAAAGCCTGCTAAAACAAAACGTGTGATTATTAGGATGGTGAATTTCAAAAGCTGTTGCTGCAATTATGGTTTGGCACCTTTTTTAGAATAAGACACCTGCCATGTCAGGTGCATATGCTGGATTAAAACATGAAACCAAGAAAACTCTGGCTCAGAAAAGCTTGCACGATAGTAGTCCTATTAAAAATACTTTTCCTGTTAAGTTTGTTTTTGGTATTTTTGTGTTGGTTTCTTGTGTGTATGGTGGGGTTTTTTTTTTTGTTTCCAAAACACAGCATATAAATAAAAGCATAACTAAAAGTTGAAGGGAGGCAAACTGTGGGGATTCAAATAAAAGACCAAATAGCACTTGAAAGTAACTTTCTATTAAGAAACCTTGGCATCAGAATCATGTCTTCTTCAGTGACATCATTCATTATCAACCACACAGAGATATGACTGAAGTGTTTGCTTTAAGAGCTGATGTGTAATTTCCCCCTTTTGGGAGATCCTCTAAGGACTTTCTATGTTAATAGCTGCTTACCTGCACGTATTATAACAAGTACTTTGTCTTTCAAGACGGACTCTCATGACAGCATTTGAAAGACTTTGTTCTTTAATTTCTTGCAGGATTTTAAGCCCTTTTAATTTCTTCTGTGTAATTATCTGATTATATTGCCAAGTTAAATGACTTAAATATGGGAGACTTCTCTTAGTGCTTTTCTCCCCTGTTCATTTTGCGTTGTTGTGTTTTGCTGCTGATAATGTATTTGATAACAAGCTTTGAATTCTGTTAATACTTGAAGGGTGCTTATGCAGAATTTAAACAATTAACAACCTAAGTCAACTGATTTGGACTGCCTCATTGCGGCATAAACTGCAAATACTACTTGGGTTTTAAACTTTGTCAGAACCTTCACGTTTTAAGACAAAAATGGTTTAAAATCTGGCTTCAGCTGTTCTGCAGTTGAGCTGACGATAAGCAGTAAAGCTGAGGAGTGTCACTTAACTAGGAGTGACATCACTAACTTTTTATTGATACACTTCTGTACTTATCTTTTGGTAGCTGTGATTCATGAGACCCGTATTACGCTATACAGTTATGTAAGTTTCTCTTTTTAAGAAGTTCTGGGACTTAGATGAAGGTGGGCATAGGGAAACACAGGGTAAAAAATGATCTTCTGATCCTAAGATAGAAGAGTGACAGAGGTAGGAATTTTTTTAATCCAGGTAAATTGCCCTCCCTTTCTCTTTTTCTGTGCTCCTGTCTCCTTGCTACTCTTGTTAGAGAAACTGGATTTTTGACAATCAAATCCATCTGCCTTGCTTTTAATAAAAAACCAGCACTGGTTGGTTATTGGTGCTTTTAGAGTTGTAAAAGCAGTCTCCAAATTCAAGTATTAATCTGTAGAGACCTTAACAAGGTGCTAATGCTCATAGAAACCCAGCATGTGCCCTACTTTGCTTTCTTTCTCCAAGAAAGGTCTGATGAAGGTTGGTTCCTTTAGTATTATCAGCAGCCATTGAGAAATATGATGTTTACATGTCTCCTTTTCCTCCTCCTTGTTAGGATACATCCTAAGATGACTCTCCATACCCCCAAACCCATGACTGCTCTATAAATTTCTCTCTCTGGAATGTTTTAACTTTGCTTAATGCAGAGAATTGAAGAATACAAGGGGTTGTTCCTGTAAAGCCAAATATGTAAACCAAAGATTTCCATATACTTTGACTTTGATCAGCCTCATTGTAGATTGTGAAATGCTTCTGACCCTTCTGGTGACTCTTGATTCACTGAGAATATTAGGACTCTGTTAAGGTATTTACCTCCTTAATTCCAATTATTTTTCATATAATCATAGAATGTTAAGGGTTAGAGGGGGCCTTAAAGATCATCTAAAGATCATCTAATCCCAACCAAACCCCTGCCATGGTGACACCTCCTAGGTCAGGTTGGTCAAGGCCTTAACAAAACTGGCTTTAAACACTGTCAGGGCTGGGTCATCCACAGCCTCCCTGGGCAGCCTGTTTCAGTGTCTCACCACAATCACAGAAAAAAATTTCTTTTAATATCTAGTCTAAATTTCCCCTCTTTCTATTTGTACCCTTTACTCCTGGTTCTTGACAAACAGTCAGGAACACTGCAGTTCCTGACAAAAAGTCCTTCTCCAGCTTCGTGGTAGGCCCTCTTCAGGTACTGGAAGATTGCTATGAGATCTCCGTGGAGCCTTTTCTTCTCTGGGCTGAACAGCCCTGATTCTCTCAGCCTGCCTCTGCCAGGGAGGTGCTCCAGTCCTCTTAGCAACCTCCTTTGGGTTTGCTTCAACAGTTTCATGCAATTATGTTGAGAGCATCAGAACTCTACACACTGTTCTAGGTGGGGTCTCACAAGAGCAGAGGAGAGGGGGAGAATCTCCTCCCTTGACCTGCTGGCCACACTCCTTTTGGCACAGCTCGGGATATGGTTTGCCTTCTGGCTGTGATCGCATGCTGACAACTCATGTTGAGTTTTTCATCAAGCATCACTCCCAATTCCTTTTCCACAGAGCTGCTCTCAATTATCTCTCTGCCCAGCCTGTAGGTGTGGCAGGGTGAAGTCCAGTTTTAGTAATGATCTGGCTTTAGAAGTTGCATATAAAAATCTTAGGTTAAGATACAGATAGTACATCCAGTTTAGGCACAGTGTGGGGGTGGGGGTTTCTGCAATCTTCTTGCTTTCTGCATATAGGACTTTAAAGTTCTAGGCAATGCAGTGGCTTGAATTTTATCAGTTGGTGGAACCTGACTCTATGATAACAAATCTTTGGAAGGAAGTCATTAACCACTGTAGTCAGTATTGCAGAAAGTTGTCAATTTCTTAGAGGATAAATATGATTCTCTCCTTGCCTGAAACACTATATTCATACAGCAGCAATACTGTTGCCAGTTTGGCAGAGAATGAGGAGTGGAGGGAAGTTCTTCCTAACACATGATCACAGAATCAACTGGGTTGGAAAAGACCTTTGATGTCCAGTCCAACATGTGACCTTAAACCCCCTTGTCTGCTGGACCATGACACTAAGTGCCACATCCAGTAATCCTTAAACACCTCCAGGGATGGTGACTCCACAACCTCCCTGGCAGCCCATTCCAATGCCCAGTGACCCTTTCCATGAGGAATTTCTTCTTAACATCCAACCTAAACCTCCCCTGGCACAGCCTAAGTCTGTCCTGTGGCTAGTTGCCTGGGAGAAGAGACCAACCTCCACCTGGCTACAGCTTCCTTTCAGGAAGAGGTAGAGAGTTGTAGGGTCTCCCCTGAGCCTTTTCTCCAGGCTAAACATCTCCAGCTCCTTCAGCTGCTCCTCACTGGGCTGGTGTTCCACACCCTTCAGCAGCCTTGCCCTTCTCTGGATGCACTTCAGCATCTCAACATCATTCCTAAACTGAGGGGCCCAAAACTGGACGCAGCACTCAAGGTGCAGCCTCCCCAGTGCTGAGAACCAGGGAACAATCACTGCCCTGCTCCTGCTGGTCACACAATTCCTGATACAGGCCAGGATGCCGTTGGCCTTCTTGGCCACCTGGGTGCACTGATTGCTCATGTCCGGCTTCTGTCAGTCAGTATCTCCATATCCCTTTCTGCCTGGCTGGTGTCCAGCCACACCATCCCCAGCCTGTAGTGCTGCATGGGGTTGTTGTGGCCCAAGTACAGGACGTAGCACTTGGTCTTGTTGAACCTCATGTCATTGAATTCAGCCCATGGATCCAGCCTGTCCGAGGCCTTTTGCAGAGCANCCTTCTTGGCCACCTGGGTGCACTGATTGCTCATGTCCGGCTTCTGTCAGTCAGTATCTCCATATCCCTTTCTGCCTGGCTGGTGTCCAGCCACACCATCCCCAGCCTGTAGTGCTGCATGGGGTTGTTGTGGCCCAAGTACAGGACGTAGCACTTGGTCTTGTTGAACCTCATGTCATTGAATTCAGCCCATGGATCCAGCCTGTCCGAGGCCTTTTGCAGAGCACTCCTACCCTCCAGCAGATCAGCACATGCACCCAACTTGGTGTTGTGTGTGAATTTCCTAATGATAGACTCAGTGCCCTCATCCTGGTCATCAATAAAGATATTTAACAGGACTGGGCCCAAAGCTGATCCGTCGGAGACACCACCAGCGACTGTCCGTGAGCTGGATGCAACACCGTTCACCAGCACTCATTGGGCCCAGCCAGTTCTTAACCCAGCAAAGAGTGCATGTGTCCACCAAGCCATGGGCTGCCATTTTTTCCAGGAGTATGCTGTGGGAGACAGTGTCAAAGGCTGATGAGTAGCGGAATGATGGGGTCTTCTGGAATAACTAGGGAAAGGTAATGTGTCTGCCGCAGTCTCTGCAAGGGCCCTGAAGGGAGCGAGAGTAGCCTTTAATTTGAAAATTACACTGAGCTTAGTGTCTGAACTGAAAAATACAGCAGGGCTGTAGTATACTGGATAAATGTACTGGTCTGTCATGATACGAGAATCCTCCCTTTAGCCAGCAAGGGGTGAATTTCTAGAATTGAATCAGTGGTGTGGCTACTTTGCTATCTTGGATTTGAATGTGTGCTCTGAGACTTGTTTAATGTGAGACTTTTCACTTACCATCCAGTGTATCCCTTTGTCTCTGTCACAGGTAATGTCCAGAAAAGCAAGAGTTGAAGGGAAGTGCTGCATCTCATTGAAATAGTCTGATTGAACTGGTTATGGTAAAGGCTGTGGGACTTGCAGTATTGAGGAAAGCTTACTGGAAACCTCTTGCTGGAGGTGCTATAGTTACAAGCAGCTGTGTTTTTAAAACAGGCTGTGGTCTTAAGTGAATATACTTTTCTCCCCTCCCACTTGAAGTGTAAGTTATATTTTATGGTTAATAATTCTTAACATTGAGTGGCTTTTCCTTGCAGCTATTAAGAAGTGTTTTCATGTCATATAGTTTTTTATTGACTCTTATGATGTCCCCTGTGTTCAGGGTTGAATAGGCAGGTGTGCTCTAGAACCTTCAAATGTATAGTAGTGATGTAATTAATCTGCAGTATTACCGTATCTTCATACTGTTTTTACTAGAGTTTACAGTTATTACAGTTACTGCATGGGTGTAGAACAGGTGCTCTTCAGCCATAAAACGAACTTAAAATTTGGCTTTACATCTCTGAATCCTTGATGCAATAAACTTCTGCAGCATTCTTTTTGAGCTTGGGAATTGAAGCCAATAATTGCAGCCAAGTCAGTAATGTCTTTTATTTAGAAGAATGTTCAAATTGACAAACTTTAACTTTCAAATCTCTGCTTTAGTGTTAGTGTTGGGTTTGGGTAGGCACTTGTGATTTCAATGTACATGTCACATACAATTAAATAATTCCGAATTTTCTGTATCACCTTAATTCTTTCCTATATTTTGCCAGTAGTTGCAACAACTTGTACTTCCAATAAGTGCTGTAAATCACTAATCCTTTTTTTTCCCTGAGTTCTTGCAAAGGACTTTGAGGAAGAGGAAGAATGGATGTTCTGCATTTGCTAATTGGTAAATGCATGAGTTGTACAGTGCCACTGAATTTGGATTCAATTGAATTTGAATGCATGAAGCCAAAATCTTGGCNCAGGGAACAATCACTGCCCTGCTCCTGCTGGTCACACAATTCCTGATACAGGCCAGGATGCCGTTGGCCTTCTTGGCCACCTGGGTGCACTGATTGCTCATGTCCGGCTTCTGTCAGTCAGTATCTCCATATCCCTTTCTGCCTGGCTGGTGTCCAGCCACACCATCCCCAGCCTGTAGTGCTGCATGGGGTTGTTGTGGCCCAAGTACAGGACGTAGCACTTGGTCTTGTTGAACCTCATGTCATTGAATTCAGCCCATGGATCCAGCCTGTCCGAGGCCTTTTGCAGAGCACTCCTACCCTCCAGCAGATCAGCACATGCACCCAACTTGGTGTTGTGTGTGAATTTCCTAATGATAGACTCAGTGCCCTCATCCTGGTCATCAATAAAGATATTTAACAGGACTGGGCCCAAAGCTGATCCGTCGGAGACACCACCAGCGACTGTCCGTGAGCTGGATGCAACACCGTTCACCAGCACTCATTGGGCCCAGCCAGTTCTTAACCCAGCAAAGAGTGCATGTGTCCACCAAGCCATGGGCTGCCATTTTTTCCAGGAGTATGCTGTGGGAGACAGTGTCAAAGGCTGATGAGTAGCGGAATGATGGGGTCTTCTGGAATAACTAGGGAAAGGTAATGTGTCTGCCGCAGTCTCTGCAAGGGCCCTGAAGGGAGCGAGAGTAGCCTTTAATTTGAAAATTACACTGAGCTTAGTGTCTGAACTGAAAAATACAGCAGGGCTGTAGTATACTGGATAAATGTACTGGTCTGTCATGATACGAGAATCCTCCCTTTAGCCAGCAAGGGGTGAATTTCTAGAATTGAATCAGTGGTGTGGCTACTTTGCTATCTTGGATTTGAATGTGTGCTCTGAGACTTGTTTAATGTGAGACTTTTCACTTACCATCCAGTGTATCCCTTTGTCTCTGTCACAGGTAATGTCCAGAAAAGCAAGAGTTGAAGGGAAGTGCTGCATCTCATTGAAATAGTCTGATTGAACTGGTTATGGTAAAGGCTGTGGGACTTGCAGTATTGAGGAAAGCTTACTGGAAACCTCTTGCTGGAGGTGCTATAGTTACAAGCAGCTGTGTTTTTAAAACAGGCTGTGGTCTTAAGTGAATATACTTTTCTCCCCTCCCACTTGAAGTGTAAGTTATATTTTATGGTTAATAATTCTTAACATTGAGTGGCTTTTCCTTGCAGCTATTAAGAAGTGTTTTCATGTCATATAGTTTTTTATTGACTCTTATGATGTCCCCTGTGTTCAGGGTTGAATAGGCAGGTGTGCTCTAGAACCTTCAAATGTATAGTAGTGATGTAATTAATCTGCAGTATTACCGTATCTTCATACTGTTTTTACTAGAGTTTACAGTTATTACAGTTACTGCATGGGTGTAGAACAGGTGCTCTTCAGCCATAAAACGAACTTAAAATTTGGCTTTACATCTCTGAATCCTTGATGCAATAAACTTCTGCAGCATTCTTTTTGAGCTTGGGAATTGAAGCCAATAATTGCAGCCAAGTCAGTAATGTCTTTTATTTAGAAGAATGTTCAAATTGACAAACTTTAACTTTCAAATCTCTGCTTTAGTGTTAGTGTTGGGTTTGGGTAGGCACTTGTGATTTCAATGTACATGTCACATACAATTAAATAATTCCGAATTTTCTGTATCACCTTAATTCTTTCCTATATTTTGCCAGTAGTTGCAACAACTTGTACTTCCAATAAGTGCTGTAAATCACTAATCCTTTTTTTTCCCTGAGTTCTTGCAAAGGACTTTGAGGAAGAGGAAGAATGGATGTTCTGCATTTGCTAATTGGTAAATGCATGAGTTGTACAGTGCCACTGAATTTGGATTCAATTGAATTTGAATGCATGAAGCCAAAATCTTGGCTCTCCATCACTGTGATATGAGGTCATTTAATTTGTAATTTCATTCAGCATTTTAACTAAAACTGCTAGAAGTAGATCTTAAGTTCTCCAGCAGCAGCTGAATCTCGGGAGTAAAGTCCTAGTAAACTTGCTTTGATGAACTTAGATTTTATTTTGTGCATGTGCTGCTACAGGCAGCTCCTTCATCTTGTAACCAACTATGATGTGTAATCAAGTATAGCCAGATTGCTTTGACCTCCTGCAAGCTGGTCTCCTGAAATGGAAATTTTTCATTTTGCAGATGGAAATTGGAGCCAAGCAGCTGTGAATTCCAGGAGACAAATACTGAACCAAACTCATAACTTTGTTCTTCTGTTCAAAAAGCAAATGGCAATTGAATCTTGCATTTGCCGTTTGCTTTCAATCTGATTTTTTTCCAAAAAGTCAGCAAGTATTTGTATGAAAGCACTGCTTAGTATCCAAAGTTTTTTGTTTCTTTTTTCACATAAGTATTTTCTTTGTAATTCTTACTTTCCCTAACTTCCTCTCCTAAAGTAACAAACTCTTGCTATTTTCCAACCTTTACTTCTGTGGCTTTTGTTTTAGGGAGTTAGTGTTAATTTGCACTGAATCAGCTTTTACTGATTGAATGGCAGGAAACCAGGATGGGTTGACAAATATGTGCATTTTCATGCAGCAGTGATGCTGATCACCTGCAGTTGTAGAGGTTGGTGTGGAATTGCTGTGCTAAAAAGCCTATTGAATGTAGAAGTGACAAATTAGATGCTTAAAAGGACACTTCCATGAATCTGTGGCTCCACATTAAATGTACTGTCTAAATGAAAGATTTGGTGTTTCATCCTTTGTTTAGCTTTGGAGATTGAAGACAAAAACTGGATGAAATTGTATTAGTTGCTAGTGTTCTGTGCTGTTCCCAGGAGACTACTTACTTAAACTTGTAAAAGCCATCATTTAACTGTTGTAGAAATCTTTAGTCTGTGTGAAAGCTTGCTGCCTATTTTAGGCTTTTCTGGAGGCTTGCAACTAGCACTACTTCAGGTTTAGTTTTTGACAAAAATCTTATAGGCAGAAGCAAAGCTGGCAATATATGCAGGCAAACCACCAAACAGTTTTGCTAACGTGTTCCCAAGGATCCTACATAAACTGGAAGGAAAATTATGCAGCCTCCATAATCTGCATTCCTGGTAGCCATACTGAAGCTTTGCCTTTAAAGAAAAACGTCTTTTGTGGTTGTGCCCTAAGGCTGCAATAAAAACCCCCAACTAATGCAGTGATGAAAGGTGCAGAATTGTAAGGATCATTCCCGATCTCCAGATCACACTAAGAATTCTTTCTCGTGGAAAGTGCTTTTTGGGTGACCATTAAGAAAGTGAAAGACAAAACAGAGGTGTGGCTTCCTAAAAATTATGTAAAAGAGAAAAAAACCCCTCAAAATACAACCAAAAAACTTCTACTGGTCCTTGAAGACAAAAAACTGCTGTTGCACCAGTTTTACAACCTTTCTGATTAAGCTCTTAAGTGGTAGACACTGAGCATGATGCTACTCTCTGTTTTAGGTGGGCTGTATTTGAAGCATATAGAGTACCATTAGATGCTGGCTGTGGAGTGTCTGGTGGAAGGCGATACTGCTTCTGCCACTGAAGTATCTGAAGGATATTTGCTTAGCCGGCTTACTTTTAGGTGAAACAAAAATGAGGCAGTTTTCTTCTACTTTAAAGACTTTTTTTTTTTATATCTGTGTTATGAGGCTTTTGATTTTTAGGGACTAAGGAATTCTGACTTCGTCAAAGCCTTGGCCGTGGAAAGGAAGTACATAACTAGAGATGGGATGCTTACTATTGTTGTCAACCAAGCAACCTTCTGTTTCTTGCTGTATTTTGGTGCATTATTTTTTTTCTTCCCAAGGTTACCACAAGGAATAAAATTATTTTTGCTTTGCACATCTTTTCCTATATGCATTTAGCCAGCAGTTTTAGAATGCTGTTTGTTATTATACTGACCTTGACAGCATGTAGTGTGCTCTTTCCTGTTTTAGTCAGTCTGAGCAGGGAGTTTCTCTCCAGTCTAAATGCAAGCATACAGGCTTCAGTCTGCTGAATAGGATGTCTTTGCTGAATCTATTCCTGGATCTCAGAGCTTACTTTTTTTGGCAGGTAGGTAGGCATGTGTTGTAATCTTTCCACCTACTGCAAAGTTAGTCTGGACAGAAGTTTGTCTTAATTCCTGAAAAGCATGACATAGGAAGCAGAGAAATGACTGGAAAGGAGGAATTGTTCTAGCATACTGAGCAGAAAAGGTTTGTTACAAAAAGAGTAACAAGTTTTGTTATAGCAAAGCATTCTTTGTTCCACAAAGCAGAAATGTAAAATGCAGTTGATAACTTTAGTGCTGTGTAAGTAAGCAAATGTTTATTTAATAAATGAATTATCTTACATTACTTTCCTAGAGTTTGCAGCAATCTTGCCTTACATTGTCTTTTGATTTTTTTTTTTTTTAAATGGCATATTAATAGGTGACTGAGAGGTGCCGGGGGCACTGGCTTGATAAGAAATCAGTTTCAACTGAAGGTATTTTTGGGTGTGGCTTTTTTTTTTTTTTTTTTTTTTTTTTTTTTTTTAATTAACGTATGGTTTGGATTGTCTGCTCTGAATAATGATTCTTTGAATTTGGATACAGAAACGTAGATGCCCAGTATAGTTCTTCAGGAATATTGTTTGGGGAGATCAGGACTTTTGCTGGTGTACTAACTAATGCTTGTCTCTCTGATTTTCTTGTTTTGTTTTTATTTTTGTTTTTCCTTTTTGGAGACCCTGCTGTTTTTTCTGCACTTCAGTAGCTTTTTGACTACTGAAGCACAAATCTCTTCTAGAAAACCTGAATTGCTCCACAGATGTGGATATAGATCTTTCTAGAGATCCTGGTCCGGTGTTTAGAGCTCTTAGTTTTTACATAATGTGGGAACTTATGTGATAACTACTATATTCAATGGCTTTTCTCTCATGATGGGCCTGACATACAGACACAGCAGGAATTCCTGATGATACAGTGGCTTCACTTGTGCTAGGCTTTGCGTAGACCTCTAAAGACATCGTAGACCTCTAAAGATTGCAGTGTGTCATAATGGAGGATGAATATGAAGTTTGGGGAGGAACACTGTCAAACACATGAAATATGTTTGCTTGCATTTTGAGGTTTGATTCTTTTTGAAGAAAATTTTTTTTGCTTATTGTACCAGTCTGTCAAACGTAGATTGTACTTTATTNGGCTGTTTGGTGTTTGCTTTGTAGTGTTTTATTTGTTTGTTAACTTACCTGATTAATTTGAGTAGTTGGGTAGACATAATTATTCAGCTTCTTCAGGGTAACTTTACTCCAACCTGTATACATTTTGGCAATTTTTTGGAAACAGGAATGCTGTCATGTGAAATTATCTGATTTTGAAAAATGTGATTTTTTTTTTTTTGTAATAGTGTCTTCACACATTTAATGTAATAGCTATTGAAAAAATAAATACTGTGTTGCTGTTCAAAGACTTCATTTCTAATGTGACAGACGATCTCTCAACAGTCTCTGATTTTTATTAAGTGTTCATTTATATAAAGTCAAGAGATCCTAAAGTAATAAATTAAAACTACACAGTTGGTTACCTTCTCGCATATGAAATGGTATAAGTAAAATACCTGGTGGTAAAAAGATCTAAAAGTTGGGTCCCTAAAATCCATCCAACAGGTGATAAAACTGTTGCTATGTGTTACTTTAGGGCAGAGAAGGAATGGGTTAAATTTTGTATATTGATACTAAAGTATTCTAAAGATTTTTTTTTAAGGAAATGGGCTGTAACTCTTGCTTCAAGCTCATTTTAATTGTTACTTTCAGCAAATTTTATCTTGCTTTAACTATAGTACTGTAGTTGTGATGTTCTGAACATGCTTAGACTTAAAGCATCCAATAAAAACAGAGTAGCTTCCTTTGCAGTAATGGAAAAAGTGAATCAGTCCAAGCTGAGAACAGAAATTAGCTAAAAGGGAAACAGTAATTCTTAAAACAGAAGCTAAGTTAAAGTACTTCATAAGAGGTTGAAGATTATTATGTACTTCTGGTTTTCCAGTTACATGAGTGCTTCAGTTGCAGTGTTCATGTGTCATTTTTAGTAAAATTTCCCAGTTTTGCCAAATAGATTTCATACTTTCATGTGCTGGGATTGGTCTACTGCTACCTTACTTGAAGAACCATGAGACAACACAGTACAGTCATCTGAGATTAAGGTACAGTTTAACTAAGGAAACTCATGCTGCACGCTTATAAAAGGCACCTGAAGAATAAGGGTGATGGCAGTTTCCTTGTCTTCTGCCAGTAGCTGTGCGCTTCTTTGGAGTCACGAGGAGGTTGCTGGTGACACCAGGGCTATCAGCTGTTCAGCTCCTTTGGTACTAGTCTGCATGCCAAAGTTCTGAGATGTAGATCAGTTCTCAAACGAAAGAAATAAGCAATTTTCTTATGAGCAAGACAAACCATATGTTGCAGTTTCACATTTAACCTTGATTTAGACCTCTTATCTTCAGTTCAAGACCTTAAGTACAGGGTAATTTTGAATATTAAGCATTAATAGGGAAGATTGCTGTAATTAGGGAGTCATTACTTCATAGTTGAATGAGGCTAGCTCATAGATTTCTCATATAGAGAATGATATTGCTGATTTGATTAATAAGGTGCATCTTTCCTTTGATTCTTGTTTAATTCAAGCTGTTGTAACTATATCTTTGCCCAAGATAAAAACTAGTAAATAGAATATTCTTTCTAAACTACATATTCATATTCTGCAGTGTTATATTCTTGCTGGGCCTGTACTTAGACATTTAGCAGGTACCTACCAAAACAAAACTGGAACTTGTGTTGTAATGCACGTTGCAATTGGGTCGATGTTTATTTTATAGATACTTCTTTTGTTACCTTCTTTTGTTGCTCTCTAAATGTGCTTATAAATAGCACGGCAGGAATTAATTCCTGATTTTATGACATCCAAATGAGCTTCAAATTATAGAAACTGGCTTGTATCATCAGCTTTCTCAAGGGGAAGTGAAAATTAAACACAGAATCCCTTTTTTTCCAAGGTGATGATTCTCACTTCTACACTTTTTACCTTCCCATATCCAGTCGTTGATGTTGGCTCTTGCATGAATGCTGTCTCCATTACGCAGATAGCTTACAGCACAAGCATGCGTAGACTTCTTCCCTAGATATCATTAGCTTTCCAAAGAAGAACAGGGAAGATCTGGAGCAAGGGCTTTGGTATACCTTTATAGGCACTGGCCACATTTCCGTCCAGCAGTTTTCTGATCTCATTGTTAGACTCCAAAGACACCTGAACCCAGCAATTTAAAGCATGGGGAAAATAAGCACAGTGAGTCCTTTTTTTGGAATTTGTGATGCCATCCTATTTGTGATAACATCAATTTACATTACGCTTGATAACTTCTTCACCTGCTATTGTTGATCACTTTTAAGAACATTATTATTCAGGGCCTGGCACCTTCATCTGAAAACCTCAATTTTCAATGCTTGTGTAGGAAACAATAATTGATTTCTTTGTAAGTCTTTATAGGGCTCTGCTATAGACAGTAGTGAGCAACAGACTCAAGGACTGCATCTTGCCTCTACTCCTGGAAACACTTTAACTTCTGTAAATACCACAACTACCGTAGAATTATCTGTAAGGCTTGCAGATTTGTGGCCAAACTCTACAGCGCTTGGTATACTTGGAGCATCCTTTTTCAGTGGTCAGGTTTAAAATTATATCTTCTAGGTTCTCCAGAACTATAGCTATAAATTTAACACATCTCTCTAGTTTTTCTCTTTTCTGTAACAATAAGCAACTCATATCCAAGCGCAGGATTTGCATCTGTTTCAGCTAAATGAGTTGCTTAGAAGAAGGAGCTATCTGTGGTAATACCTAAGCCTGTTGTACAGCAGTACTTATCAAAGTACTTTTTCTGGTCTGTTAGACAATTATATGTTCTGCTTTTGGAATAGTGAGGTTAAATGCAAACCCTAGAGCAGCAAGGTGGTGTATTTTGCGTCACCACTGTTTTTGCTTGCCATCTTCATGTAGGACAGCTCAGCTCAGTTTTATTCACCTTGCTTAAATGACCTTATCCATTCATAAACATGTGGTTGTCCTGTTGCTTTTCATTAAGGCTGTGGGAATTGATTCTCATAACCATCTTAAAACTTTTTCTTCTGAAACTCAAAATGTACATTGATTTTAGTGCAAATATATACATATTTTATTGATGAGTACATCAGTAAAATGATGTATGAAGACACAATGAACAGCTGCAAAGTTACTGGAAGTTTCTTGACCAGAAAGTTTGGATTCAAGTAGTCTGGATCTGAACTTCTCCTTTTTCACTTTGAGCTCAGAAAGTGAGTGTTGCATTCTGCTACATATCTTATTTCACAACTATCCTCTGCAGTTGAGATGCGATTTTGTGACTAAAATGAGGATGAGCACTGCCCCAACATGTGTTCAAGGTCAGCTGTTTGTAGGTTTTTGAAGAATCCTTTACCTTTGTGATCTTATTAGGCTTGAAACTTCAAAATCACATATTAAAACTTTTGATTTTCTCTGACCTGAATTTCCATTATATTTCTAAATGATCCTAAAGACTGGTAGGCTGAATTTTGTTGATAACCAGTTGCCATCTCTTCTCACTATTCCTGGGCAGAAGGAGTGGAATGAGGAAAGAGGAAGATATGAACTGATTCTAAAATTTTTAGCTAATGACTGCTAGTGGCTAGATAAGGGGGCCCAGAGTGACTGTGCAGCATCAAGTCCTGTTTGTGTAGGGCCCCACATCCTGTGCACTGCAGCTTAAGATGTTTAATTGCAAAGTATGTGACTGTTTTAGCAACCTGTTTCTGTCTCAAGACATTAGTGATTTCCATGGGAAGAAGGTAAGCTATAGCCCAGACTAACCTGGAAAGGCAAAAACTCACCTGCCATCTCATTTCCTTCTTCCTCTTGCTCACTAGCATGTTACAGAGGAGTGCTTGTGATATTCATATGTCTGCAGCATGCTACAGTTGTGTCATCTTCTGCCTAACCTGATTCAGTCTAATGAGTAAGTCAGCAGCAGAGCAGTAGTAGGTATTTCTGTGCCACTCCTAAAGCCAGGAGTGTTAATGCTATGTTTATTGCTTCAGTTTTACACAGTGCTCTATATTTAGTGCAGGACTGAAAAGGAGTGACTTTGAATCTAGAAGTGTACCAATATAGTCCTTTCAAACAAAAGCTCAGGGTCCCAGCTGAGGCATCCCGTGGAGGCGAGCTCTACCCTTAAAGATTTCTTCTAAGGAGAGCCCATATATGTGACCTTTTGAATCTAAGACCATGTAAAATGTGCTTTTGGCAAGTTGATAACCTGCAGAGCAAAAATAGAGTTGTAGCTACTCTAAAGTTATCTGAAGTAGCTTGGTATAATGGTACATTTTTGTGAACTAAGAATGCATTTACTTTAGGTAGGGGTATATATACTGTGAACTACAGTGCTGTTGTTATTATGGACTAAATGCCTATTTAAGCACAAGTAGGCAGCTCCTGTGCATTCCCATGCCCTGTTGACAGCTCCTGTACATTCCCATGCCCATTCACTCTTGTGTAGGGAAGTTTAATTTGTTCACTTGGCAAGTCATGTGGTAGATGAGCTTGCAGTTGGAGTGCAGTAAGTTCTAAAATATTGATGTAAGAACTATTTGAGCAGTCCATTAAATAGCCACTCAGGTCTACACTGTGACATGAGCTTGAGAACTAGTCTTAGCTCTCCTCTTGGGATAAAATTACATAAATCTACAGCTTCTTAAGGAATTAAGTTTTTAATTTGGGGAAATATTAGCCAAATGAATGCAAAACTTGAGTAAAGATGGCTCCTGATTCACAGTCTGGCATATGGATTTCAAATGTGTTTAGCCTCAGGGTGAAATTTAAGATGAAACTAAAGTTTCATCTTTGACACAAAGGTAGTTGTAATTTTTTTGTATTTTTACAAAAAAAAAAAGTTAAAAAAAATACATATATATTTTTACATATGGTCACATAGGTACTCAGTTTCTGTAATAAAACTGGTTCTGGGTCCTGTTTGGCTACACGCTGCTTAGTTTTTCTACTTTGTTTTTTGTTAGTGTCTTTCTTAGATGGAGTATGTTTGCTGAGCTGCAAAAAGGCAGCTAGGTCTGGCAGCAGCTGATATTTACTGGAAGAAATATTTCTGTTCAGATTGTGTTAATCTATAAACACATTTCTTTGTCCGTAGGAGTCAGTAGACTTTGTTGATTGAGGAATTACATTCTAGTCCTACGTAAAGTAGGTGCAAAATGTCCTACTTAATTCAACAGATCTAGTAGTCTGGTATATAAAATACCGGCAGATATGGATATCTGTTTGAAGAAGAAACCTAGTATTGGCAAAATGGACCTTTCATAAAGGTTAGTTGTGAAATTCTTACCTAAAAAGATTAATGCAAATATTAAGGGGAGGTAGTATATTAAAAGTATGTCAGAGTTCTCTAGAAATATTGATACTGTGTTAGAAGTGTTGCTTCCCAATGTTTAAATGCTTGATTCCTTCTGAAAAATAAAGCCTAAAGCTAAGAAGATACAGTTGTCAGGCTGGCAGTATTTCTAACTGCAGCTTTTTGTACTCCTGTATTTATCTGTCTAATTCTGAAGTTCATACTTATTTCTTTCTTGCCACTTCTTCTAGACTGATGTTTCCTTCCACTGTTTTGAAAGCTCCCTTGCCCTTCTCAAGTGGAAGCCCTGCAGTCTGTATTTTACACCCCCATCTGTTCAAGAATGTTGCTTTCTTTAGTTCTCCCTGTCCTTTCTCTGTAGACTGTGTATTACCATCTCCTTATAAGCACTTGCTTGTTAGAGTTATTCTTGTTGGAATTCTCTAGGCTACAAATAATCTTTACATGCAGCAAGTTGCTGCCTCTGATAAAGGCAGGCTGCAGCCAGTGGCTGGCAGGGAGATTCATTTGCTGTCATACCCCTGAATTAGGCTTTTCTGGTACTTTTCATTTGCACCAAAATCAAGGATGTTTATGAATGCTGGTTGCAGTTTTGAAATTGATCTGGTCTTAATATTATGTAAAGAAATGCATTCAGTTGAATGTTAAACTGTAGATTCTTCTGGATTCTTCTACTTTCATGAGCTCGGTTAAGGCAAAAGTAATGCTATATGTGTAAGATTTAATTTTGAAGTGTCTTAAAAATGTACTGCAAATTTTCATCTTAACTGTGATGTATAAATTAAATAGGCTACTTGGATAGATTTGTGTAAGCATTTTCCATGGGAATCCCGGTGCCTTATATGGTCAACTTGTTTTGTAGTGTTCCAGTGAAAGGAAGGCAGCCATCCAACAACAGGGAAAAAAAAAAACAACAGCCCAGCTGTCTTGAGCTTTGTCTTTAATACCCTCTTTCTTGGCCTCCTTCAGTAGCACAGTAGCTAATTATTAAAACTGAAAGTGTGGCAAGAGCCCGTGTAGCTACTAGAAGAAATTTCTATTGTGGCAATGACTTTATACTAAAGATTTAATTAATTTAATGAAGGGTAGTAGGATATTGATAATACTGCCTTATTGCATAATGCACTTTTGCTCTCATGTAAGCTGTTGTGCCTCTACTCAAGCTTCTTGTAAACTAGTTGTAATTCCAGGAGCTGTTGCAGCCAGAACAAGGTAGAGGGGGAGAATCTCCTCCCTTGGCTTGCTGGCCATGCTCCTTTTGGTGCAGCCCAGGATTGACTTTCTGGGCTATGAACACACACTGATGGCTCATGGTGAGTTTTTCTTCAACCAACACCCCAAGTCCTTCTACACAGGGCTGCTCTCAATCACTTTTTTGCCCACCCCTGTGGGTGTGCCTCAGATGCAGGTGTAGAACCTGGCACTTTGCTTTGTTGAACTTCATGAGGCCCATCTGTCAAGCGTGTCCAGGTCCCCTGGGTGGCTTCGCTTCCACAGCATGGTATCGTCAGCAAACGTTTGGAGTGTGTGATTGGTCCCACTGTTAGTGCTGCTGACAAAGATGTGGAGCAGTATCTGCCCTGACTTCTAAGGGACTCCACTTGTCACTGGTCTCCACGTGGAGAGTGAGGGCATTGAGGGCCACAACTCTTACATGCAACCACTCAGTCATTTCTTTATCCACTAAGTGATCCATTCATCAAATCCATGCCTTTCCAGTTTATAGGGAAGGATATCATGTGGGGCAGTGTGAAACAATTTGCATAAGTCCAGGTAGATGGTGTCAGTTGCTCTGCCCCATCTACCAATGCTGTAGCCCCATCATATGCCAAGAGTTTAAATAAGTGCCTTTTGAGGCTTGCATGTTACAGGATTGCTTCAGAGAGATCTGGTTCAAGTTCCTCTGGAAATAGCATCTTAGTATAGTAGCACCAGGGAGGTAGACTACCCTGTACTTGCTCTCAAGTAGTAGGATGCACAGAAATTTTACTGTAATTCTCCCTGTGGTAATTTATATACCTATACTTTAAAAAACCCTCCTGAATGAGAGGCTGGATTGTTAAACTTAGTCATATCTCTGTTCAGATATACAGAATCCTGTCGATGGCAAGAATGTCATTATCTTTACTTGTAGTCCTAATAAAAAAAAAAAACAACCTATGTATTTTCTATTGCAGAAAAGAAAAAAACCAAAGCACTTCATCACTTACCTACTGTGATGAGAGAAGTATCAGTAAAAATGCTATAGTATTACTTTAAATTGTAGTTAAGAGGGTTTATTCCTCTATATAGCTGTCGGAGGCCTTTAGCATTCTTCCAGTTAATCACACAGCTCCAGTGCCTAATTTGTGTGAAAAGGAGAGACCAGCCTACTGAGACCAGTGATAAGTCATCCTTGCTTCTGCTGATACAGAGCATTCCAGCCAGTTCTCAGAAAAGCAGCTTTTGTTTCTTTATGCCTTTTGATTACAGCTTCAACTAGCTTCATTTTATGACTTGAACTCATTGTTATAGCAGAAATAGTGAACAGATTTCTTTTATTAATGATTTATAATCTTGTGATACGTACTCATCAGTGTCATTTTGTTCTAGGTTCAAGAGTTCTGTCTGAGTTTTTTTTCTGGGAGATAGACAATCCCTTTGACTAAGACTCTGAATCTCTACAAAGTCTGTTCTCTTACTGTTTTCAACTATGAAAGCTGTAAAGGTGGATGGAATTTTTTTAATACTGAATCAGATTGGCAGAGGCAAAATCTCCTTGGATGGATCTGTATTTTAATTTTTTAGCATTTTGCAGTGATACAGGATTTTTCAGAAGAAAACCTTTTTTCAGATATTTTCAGATTTCCCAGAAGAGTGCTTCAGGGAAAAGCTGATATCCAAAAGAATATACCAAGACGTAAAAAAACCTACAGTACCATGCAGTGATATATCTGTGTTAATTCTGAGTATGATAATTTAGAACACAGAAGCTGTACAGATGTCAGGGTCCTGTGGACTTGTAAAATTCATTTAGGCTTAGGCTGGTACTATCTGTGCTGTGACTGCTTTGCCTCCACTCACACAGAGGAGGAAGCTGTAAGATGCAAAAATAGGGTAGAGATGTAGGAGTGAGTCAGAAGAGTGGAGGCAAAAGCAAGCTGTCAGATGTGGGCTGGCTGTCAGGATGAAACAGAGTTAGGAAAATTAAGGGAAAGTGAGGAGAAGACAGATATTGGGAATACTGAAATAATGGAACTTGGTTGTTGATATATTAGATATGAGTTAATTAACATGAAATCTGTACTTGGACTAAACGTGCATTAACCTTTTAATACTCTATTATGTCATCATACTTAGATTATAGGGCCTCATAGACAATTTGCTCTTGGGATAGTTCAGAACATCTGATAAAATATGCTGTTGCTTGTTGAACCTCTGCGTTATCAGTGAGGGGGAAAAGAAAAGAATGCTGTTTGGGGTAGGAGACTGCAGGGAAATCTGTATGCACTTGTGATGGTAGGTGTAATGAAAGGAAGCTTTCCTTTAGCCGTATGAAGTAGTGGATATCCTAATACCTCAGTTCCATGGTATTTCAAAATGTATGGTTAAGTCAGGAGATATAGCTTATGATGATCTTTTTGTTTGTTTGTTTTATGATCTGTAAAGCAATAACTTTTGGGGTGGAGGTTTTATGAATCCTGCTTATGTACCTGAATGGTTGTCAAGTGGCAAGTAAGAGCACGAGAGAGTGAGTTCTATTTGGAACAAGATTTAAGTAGTACAGGCTGTACACTGAACTCTAAAGAAAAATCCATAATTTTGAATATTCACACATTATGGAAGTACTGATCATCTCACAGATTGAATGAAACAAGTTCCTTTAGCCACAGGGAAGTAGGGATCATGTAGGATTGTACAAAGGTCATAGGCTTGTGGGGCCAATCGCTTTGGCTTAGGCAGTGTTAATTAAAGCATTTCCTAGGCCTGGAATATTTGGCTGTTTGGCCTTACTATTGCTTATATATATGTGCAAAAATGAATATTTAATATCAAAGTAGAGTCCTTAGAGAAGCATAAAGCTCTAGCACATTTTGCCTAATTTAATAGTGAAAATTACACTGGCAGAACAGCTTTCCCCTCCAGAAGTTTTTTTTGTAGAGATGAGCACCACAGAGGAGGAAGAGCAAGCTCAAGGCATCAAAGGTCATCTTCTGGAATGTCAGGGAGTGGGTTTCTCTTTTCTGTACAACATGGAGTCAGTTTCTCACCATATCTTCTGAGGCATTTGGAGTATAGCCCCTAGCCTGATGGATAGAACTTTCATGAAAATAAATTGAGAACCAGTTTTCAAAACAGTTTGCTTTGCAGGAGCTTTCAGTTTACAGCATGAACAGTGGATAATTGAATAGTAGACGGAAGTCACGTGGGCCTTTGTCCATTTGCCTTAAATGTGAAAACTTGGAAGTCTTCGCTGTCAAACCCTACCCCTGTCCTTGCTACTGCTCCTCCCCTTCCAGGGACGCTGAGTGGTTACCCACCAAAACTCTGCGGTGCTTATACTTTCCCTGTTCTCTGGCAGTGTGTGTGCTTTCTCCATAAAATCAAGCAATTTCATTTTTTGTGGATTTTTTTTCCCTTGTTTAGCATTTGTTCATAGGTGTTTGTGAGGGAAATGCAGTCAGTAAAGCCAGTGTGCATTCGTATGACTGACCTTGAAGCCAATGTGCTTTTCAGCCAGGTTTTCATTTTTGTGCTCTTTAATAATAATCATCTTTAACTAGAAGTCTGATGTACGAGAAGCCAACTTTAGAACATTTGTGATTGATTTTGTGCTGACTTGCATACTACTAAGGTCAGTAAACAGCAGACTTCTGGGCTTTTGTTATCTTCCAAGCTGACAGAGTCCTGGGAAAGAGAAGGTCAGTGTGTTTTCTGTCCTGATGCAATTCAAAGATGTCAGCAGCCTCTCAGAAGTCAGCACAAAAGAGTTACTGTATAATTAGCAATTTAGGCTTTTGTCCTTTTCTCTAGAATCCTTTTTAGACTGAAACTCTGAAGTGGCTGCATCTCCAGGTGCAACTAAGACAGTTGCTGCCTTGAAAGGGTGTGCTCTTACTCCCACCGTGCTGTTTTCTTTCCCCCCTCCTTTTTTGTTTGTTTCAGTGGGTGGGGAGGAATAAAAGGTTGTTTCTGCCTTGCTAGTTAGTGAATTGGCTAATGGAGAGTCTGACGAATGCTTTTGGGAGTGTGCAGTTGAGAATGAAGAGGGAGACTGGGACCTCCCTGTTTGTCAACAGTGAGCTCGTGTAGAATCATGCCGTGAGTGATTATGATTACTGTAAGTTAGCTCAAAGGAATTAGGGTTTTCTGGTTTGATAACAGTACCTCCTGCAGGGAACAGATTATTACTTAGAACTCATCTTGAAACATAGGCAAATTATTGGATAGGGATGGTATTTATAAGTACTTTGAAACATTGTCATCATCTGAATGTCATAAATTCTAAAGCAAAGTATTCAGATGAGGGTCTAATTGTTATCAGCAGGGATATGGTTTTGTGTAACTTCTAAAATCAAATGTAGCAAGGAAAGAAGATCATAAAAGCTCACTTTAAATGCTTAATGTCTGGTTTTTTTTCAACGTTCGACTACAAGAACTTTTACCAAAGGTATATTCTCCTAATCTCTTAAAAGTGGTATTCTGTGGGGCTAAAAACAGTGAAAAAAATACATCAGTGACAAGTTTCTTTAGTGCCTTTTCTCCTTAGAACCCATTTCTGACCTTCCAAAATTTGGCATGCAGGACTGAGAAGTTAGAGGTGAACTGGTGCAGCGTGTGTATCAATGTCTGAATTCCTTGTTCTCTGGCAAAAGTGCAGAGGACACCATGATTTTGCCATGCTGATTTTGACAACTGTGCTGTGGGTGACAGTTGCTCATCTAGTTACAGTATTTTTGTCATGCTTGCTTGCTTAGATAAAATTGCTCTCAAGAGATTTAGCAAGAACGAGAAAATTCAGAGTTTATTAGCTTACAGGTTTGCCTTTGCACACAGAGATAACTTGATTTATGAGGATCAGAGGCTCTGTAGAGGGTGGGGAAAATACAGCTGTATCCTTGCCCTGTCTGTAAGCTCTTCCCTAGAACTTGTAGACTTAGGGGATAGCAGGCATGACCTCTTGAGGCAGTGCAAGTTGTGCCACCCAGAGTAGGCGTGACCAGAGCTGTGACTTGGGGAGTTGAAAAGTCTTGCCATGTGAAATGCTGCAGATTTGCTGTCTTATGTGTTCGGTGGCAGTGGTGAAGGTGGTACAGCGTGAATCAGAGCATACAAACAAATCCACCAGAATGAGACTTGAGCTGGTGTTGGTACTGGAGGACACATAGCAGTTTGAAGAAAAAGAAGCTGCTTTTGTGATATTCTGACAAAAGTATAACATCTTTAGTGTACCAGTGCTTCAAACATAGTGATGAAAAGTCAGCATATGTCATTCTTGACCTCTGTATCAGAGTAAATAACAGAGATTCTGTATCAGAGTCTGGTTTGCTTCCTAATGCCATGAGGAGAACAACAGTAACACTGGTTGCAAATGCAGTCTAGAGAACTGCTTCTCAAAAATACTCAGATTATGCTGGGTTTTCATGCATTGTGTGCCAAAACAGCAGTTAGTCTGATACTTGATGTGGTAAGGGTATACTGTGACCAAAAAAAGAGAAATTTATTTTAACTCAGGTTTGGGGACACATATTTCAAGGTGTCTTCTCCTGAGGAAGCCTATACAGGTTCTGCACCAAAGGTGTCTCCGGGAGTAAGCTTTCATGAACATCTATGAACACTTGTTCTGGGTAGGCTTTCATCTGGCAAGACTGCAAGCTTAAAAAGCCTCATTGGACCCATGTTGTTGTAAAACTGTTCGCTAGCGCCCCAGATCATAGGAGTGAGTGTCAGCTGCATTCCATGTTGATCAGGTCTGGTTCCATGGTGCAAAAAAGCATTAGTGCTGTTGGTGAAGCTAAGCAAAGCTTTTGGGACAGTATATCTGTGTTGACATGCTATTGCCTTCCTGCTCATAAGCCTAATGAACCTCAGTTATATTAGAATCTTTCACATGGATTATTTTTTGTCTGTTTGTTAATTTTTTAATTTATTTTATCCAGTATGGTTGACAAGCTAACACTTTCAAGCATTTCTGTTGCTGCTTTGCAGCGCTGGTACAGTGTTACCAGTCCTTCGCTGTTTTCTAGCTATTTCGCAATTTATTTAGAAGACAAACATTGGCAAACATGAAGCTGCATTAGTTCTTGAATAGTGGCTAGGGAGCTGCCCAAGCACACTTGTGCTTTGTATTACCAAGATCTACTAAGTTAAGATAGTGATCCATGGGGTTTTAATGTTCTTCCTTATTACTAGTAGACTAGAAGGTGTATCAACCTCATTATGCAAGACAAAACTTTCTCATTCTTTCAAAACACAACGTAGAAGTATTTGTTGACCAATTATATATATATATATATGTATATGTGTGTATATATATATATAAAAATATGTGCCCTATATATTGCTTTTGGGGTTTTCCTATTCTTAGTATCTAAAAAATGCTTTAGTATTCCTGCCCCTGACAGCTGTGTTTTTTCATTGATTTTGTAACTCTTCTTTTGAAATTTCTACTCTGTTACTTTAAGTTTATACTATTTATACCCATTTTTGCTTCAGATTTTATCTTGTCTCCATTTTATTTGTTAAAAAATTATTTTTAATTGCTGCTATACTTTTGCTGTATTTCTTTACTGCTGTAACTTCCTAGTAAAATTGCTTTTTAGAATAATGGCTTCTGGTCCATGTGATACCCATTCTGAGGATTTAAAAAAAGACTTGAAAATTGGCTCTTTTCAAATGCCATGTATTGTGTATATATGGTGATACATACAGTTATGATTTGGTCTAAATAAACTTTGATTATTTTACTTGTTGGCTGTTGTCTTTCTGACCATTTTTCAGTGTAATTGGGATGTAAGCGGTTTCTTAGGAACTTGTAATTACTTGCAGTTTCTTTGTTAATCTGTCATAATGAGTTTCTGATGGGACAACTGTACTGAAGAATTTCCTTTTTATATAGACCAAAGGGAATTCGATGTCAAAGCTGGTACTTCTGTCGTGCTCTTTTGGGAGAGAGCGGGTTCCAAAGTGGATGTTGTTAATTTTGTAGCTCGAGAGAAATCCTTGATGTCTGTCCCTGTTAGGAAGTACTCACGGCTGTTTCCTTGTGCTAGTGAAAAAAAAAAAAATAATTGGATACAGTCAAATGATAGTTGTTGGAGGTGGGACTGGGGTTGTTGCAGGGGCAAAGCAAGCACCTACATGGGAGGGCAGATTTCATCTTCCCTCCAACCAGTGAGGGTTTGCTCAGCAGGTTCACCTTGTAGTGAGCCTATTGAAGGGGGTATTAAGTTACACTGTGGCAAAACCGCCTTTTTTAGAAGTTGCAAACTATGTCTGTGCAGATGAACAGCTGCATAGCTGGCCTTTGAGAGAGAGGGAGTTTGGTCTTGAATGCTTCTTTTTATTCTTTATACTTGACAGAGGCTTGTGATGTGTTTGATTATTGTATCTTTATTTATTTGAACAAACAATTTTGTTAACTATTCTGAAGCATGCATGTAAATTATTTTAGAAGATTGTTTAGCAAAGGGGCACCATGAATACACTCTTCTTTTAATTTCCAAAGGTTTCTTTAAGTGACTTGGCTGACTTAAATTTTGGCTTTAGGTATATCATGATTTCATCTTAGATTTGCAGACAATTTGAGTCTTGGTGACCTTTGTCTGTTGCAGGTACCTTACATTTTGGAGACTACAGGGACATTTTTTGTGCAGATTAAATGAGAAAAAAGGTGCTGGACAGATTGTTCCAAATGATGCTCAGTGTGTTCCTACAATGTAGAATATGAAAATGTATATGGAAATTACCTGATGCTGAATTTTTTAGCATTGTCTAAACCTTATGCACTTGCCTGAATAATTTCTTCAAACTTAGAACAGAACAGAAAGCAAACCCGTTCCCAGTTTCTTCTGGTTTTGTTCTGAATGTATTTCTGAAAGCAGAAATTAATCGAACAATTGTAAAATGAAGTTATGTATATATGTGTGTTCCACAGCCATGGGAGAAAAAAATTTTGAGAAAATTGGAGAGGTGCTTCCTGGTTTTTTTTGGTTGAAAAATTAAATTAAAATGCATAGACATCACTGTTACGTGTAAAACACACTGTCCTAAAAGGATTATTTGGGAGGTTTTTCAATACTTCTCTGTTGGCCTGCCTAAGAGCAAGGCCTGTCCTGAGGAGAATTGAGATGTTACTGCTGATACACCTGGCAAAGGTATTGTCTGACACCTTCAGGGTTGCAGGGACTGGAAGCTGCAGGTTTTTCACCTTATTACCATCTGAATAGACAAGATCTATATTAAAGATACAGTTTTGAGAAAAAGCAGATGTTTGATATTTACTGTAACAAGTTTGACTGATTGGCTTTTGGATAATTTCACTTAAACTCTGTTTAATTGGGGTGTTTTAGAAAAACCTTGGTTTTCTGCTAAAATTTTGATGAGCCTATCAGAGTACTTTGCTTTCATCCTGAACCTGCTGATCTGCACCCTCAGTCAGCTTCAGGACTTAGTAGCATTTTTGAAAAGCTGAAAATTATTTCCAGTTTATCTAGTCAATTCAATGAATCATAAGTTTGATCACAAATTGAAGAATTTTCTTGGATTTATATTACAGAAGAATAGCTTTTCTTTTCCCAGTCTAGGAACAGAAGGTAGCAGGGGGCAAGATATTCTTTCCTTAAAAATGGAAAATTGAAAAACAATTAGTTTCCTTGTTTATAAGTAGCCCTACCTTTTTTAAGTGGCTTTGTGCACAGAATGCACTTTTGATAAACAAACATATTTATCATATTTAAGATTATCTGATTAATGTTTAAGCAATTTGAAATGTGTTACTTGTCATTTGATTCTTGGTTCCATCCATGTATGAGGTTTTTCATTCAATTTGATTATATTCACTTTTTAGCTGTAAAATGCATATAAATCTGACTGATGGATTATTCATACTTCACGTGTACTTTTTTTATTCTATGTTAAATTGAGTTATACAAATTAGTCATTTATTTGCATAGATTCCCCTGCTTAGGGAGTAAGAGAGCCCTGACTTAAACCAGCCTTATCAGCTTACTATATCTGCTTTTACTACTAATATACTGTATAATGCTAAGGATAAAGCCACACATGGTAAGTGTTAATTGAGTTTCTTACTGCCTTTTTGTACTGTAATTTTGGGTATTTTTTGTGTTAAAGGTGGTTTTTATTGTCAGCAGTATTGTTTAGTAGGAAAGTGAGCACACAGAAAGTCTGTCTTGATTACTCTATGATGCTCTATCAGCATGTAAATTTTTTTCCCCTTGATGAGGTGAAGGGTTATCTTTGTTTTTCTTAAATTCAATATTATTACTTCTATTCTACTTAGTTCTGCCACTTCACTTAGCTAAAATTAGAAAGCAGTGAAAACTTCCCCTAGATCCTGCTAATGCAAAAGATTAAGCATCAGGTGATGACCAGAATACAAAACATAGCTTGTGAGTTCGCAGAGGAGAGCTGATAGATATGGTCCAGTTTGCCTTCTTCCAAGGCAGTGCAGTCTTCCACTCTGAAGAACTCATAACTGTATAGAGGTGATAGTCAGAAGCAGAGAAAAAAAAAGAAAACTTGGCACATGTGGTTTAAATTTAATAGCAAGAACACAGAAATGAACAAACCTATTTGTTTATGTAAACAGGTTCCCCTACAAAGTTTTCTTGATGCCTTTTTGTTTTGCTAGATTATTTTGATTAAGAAAGTGCATTAGGGGATATCCGGAGGTTTAGTATTTTAAATTGAAAAGCTGCTTTGGCTCAAGAACTTTATTAGTCACCCATATGCTAAAAGCAAGTTATGTTTCCTTATGGAAAAAAAAAACCCTATTTGAAATTTAACTGACTGCTGTTTAATTTAACTGGGACAAAATTACATGTCCTATATGACTTTGCTTTCTCCTTCTCAAATGTAATATCTACACATTATGTGACCATGAAAACTAATTGCTATCTGCCAAAGTTGTAGCAATAAGTGTTTAATGAAAGCATAACTGTATAACAGCACTATGTTTTTACAGTATGCCAGTTTTGTTTACTCCTCAACCTTCTTTCTTCTCCATACTTGTCAGGAGTTAGATGTGGAGGGTTGTATGTCTCTGTCCCACTGAATATGGTGCCTAAGCCACAGGGCCTGTTCAGCCTTGAGAAAAGACAACTGAGAGGGGACCTCATCAGCGTCTATCAGGGTCTGAAGACAGCATGCCAGAGGATGTTTCCAGGCTGTTCTTGGTGGTGCCAACAATAGGACAAGAGGCAATGGGCAGAAACTGATGCACAGGAAGTTTCACTGGAGTATGAGGAAGAACGTCTTTACCGTGCCCTGGAACAAATTGTCCAGGGAGGCTGTGGAGTCTCCCTCACTGGAGATACTCGGGAACTGTCTGGACACAATCCTGTGCCATATGCTCTTAAGATGACCCTGCTTGAGCAGGGTGGTTAGGCTGGCTGGACCCACTCTGGTCTCTTCCCACCTGACCCATTCTGTGATTCTCTGATCAGTTGAAATTGCCTCAGAAAGCAAGGTGCAAAGGCAGAGGCCAAGAAAAAGAGAAAGCCATTTGTGAAACAAATGAGCCTGAAATTCAGTTCTGGATGCGACTCCCAAATTCACTGATTTTGATAGATTTCAACAACACATAGCTAAAATGAGAATCTGTCATATGTTATTTAAACATACTTACCTGCCTAAGCCTTCAGGGTTCAAGACAGCTTGTGAATTTGCACGTCCTACCAGCTGTAATACCGTAGTGTCAGTCAAATCTTCATTTCTCCATTTTGCCTGGTAAACTCACGATCTTTCACTTGGCGTGTGGTTGAAAAGCTGCCTAAGAAACCTGAAAGTATATTTATAAGCAAGTTCCACAAAAAGTACTAGCGTTCTTTTTAAATTGAAAGAAATCAGAAGGAAAAGCAAAAGTTATTTCTCAGGCACTTAATACCACATGTTTAAGAAAAAGCCTCATTTGTGTGAACTTCAGACAGAGATTGCTTTGTAGAGTCTGGTCTCTTCGCCAACTTTGTCAGTATGTTGAAACAGGAGAAAAAAAGGCCATTCAGCCAACTACATCTGCACCAGCATCAGTAACTTAGTCTTTCAATGCTATTTGGTTTGATCTCTTCCAAAATAATTTCTTTCCATGACATCTCATTTTCCAAGGATTAATTGAAGGGTTTAGGCAGTTGTTTTTGGAGGTTGTCTTGAGATTTTTCTTCAAGTTGCAGTAGATGAATACCATTAAAGTTTAACACTACACATTTAGTACGGTGGTTTTAATTAAGAGAACTTCTGGTGTGGGAATTTCAAGTGTTCCTGAAAATAGATTTTCACGGAGTTAAAAACAAGTATTTATTTTAAAGCGCATTTGCATTTAATACTAGGCAGCCTGGAATAGCTGGCCTTATTTCAGCAAGAACAGGAAAGCAGGCTTTTTGGGTTGTTTTGTCCATATCACGTCTGTCTGAATGAATCTTGATCCATTACTGAGATTGGTAACACTAACGGTAGCATCTCTGATTAGAGTAAATAACGTTGCATCAGCCAACACTCCCCTTCTCCTTATTTATCTTGGCAGGAGGTTAGAGAGTGAGAATAATTCTATCTCTACTTGAAACACTCTGAAACCACTCAAATATATGTATCCTATTGCACTCCTGATTAAGATCTATGATTAAGCATTCCTTAGGATTTAAATAGTGGGAAATCCCTATGAGATCAGTATTTTAACATGTAGGTTCTATCAGTCTCAACAGTGATAGATTTTAGTGTTTTTCATGACTTGTGCCCATAATTAAACTTTTAGATGTAACTACAAGTTACAAACTAGCAAAGCTCTAGGGCATGTAATTAAATTAGTACTTGGGTGTAGCAAAGAAAGCAAGAAGGAATTGTAGGATGAAAATTACATTATGCTCTTACTGCATATTTGAGCTAAACATTTACTGATTTCATGTGGCTCCTGGTTTTATCTTGGAGCTGAAAGAAAATCTTAAGTGAACTTTTGTTGAGATATACTCATGTATATCTCAGAAAACTTAGACAAGTTGTTTACATGAAGTGGAAATAATAGCTAGAGAAGTTTGAGTTCTGGAATGCTTTGTCTGTTTTTATCAATGTTTGGTAGTTCCGCAGGATTTGTATTAAGTAACAATGGTTAATGGATGCTCAGTTTCAATATCCTCTGCATGCCTTCCCTTATGAAACTTGAATGGAGATGAAACATTGCATCATTCTCAAGTAGTGTTTTTTCCTTAGGAGAGAGTGGCTTTCTCACCTGCTTTTGCAGGTGTCTGAAATGATTCTCATTTTCTGCACTAAAAAGTTTTTAGTATTTGAAGTGTTTCCAAGAAATTTCTCTGGAGAAGAGTTTGCTGTTACTTGCTGAAGCCATGAGATTCTCTTGAAATGCTTTGGTAGTTTGAATTATTGGATAGGATAATAATTTTAATTATTTTTTTATGGGCCATTTCTCCAGGAGTTTACATAGTAGGCCATTCTTACCCCAAGTATGTCACATAATATTTACAGGCAAGTTAAACAAAGTAACACTAATCTAGCAAAACAGTAATATTACTAGTTTAGCAAGGATATTTGCATAGTAATACCATTTTTACTAGAAAGCATGCTTTAATAAAGTAAAATATTCAATCTTAAAACTAGATTTTGTCAGTAGGCAAGGTATCCGGTATTACCCCAGCTCAGTGAAAAATAGAAACTATGACTTCTGGGTTGGCTAAATGAACATCTAATTTCATAATTGAGCAACATTTGTCATCTGTAATACTAGATTAATGCCTGAAGTTCTGTTACAACACCAAAACTCTTCTGTTTCTTAATGTAAGCATGAACATCAACAGCAGCCTCTCCACCTTGTATGTACTGTATTAAACAGAATATTTGGCAAATGTAAAATACCTGCTTTTATAGTGATTGCTTGAATAGTAAATAAGTGTAGTAATCACTGATATTTCATAACCTCATTTATTGGTCATTCTTACTACCCTTCATCCTGAAAGTGTTCTAGAATATTCAGTGAGTTTTAGGACATGGTCATTATGAATATTAGAACCTTAAGATGTTATACTTTGTATGAAAACACTGAATTAATGGCCCAGTAACAAATTTAGGTGCAAAAAAAAATATTCCTCCTTTGTTCTAGTGGCTGTAACTCCCAGATTGCTTTGACTCTGTAGCTTGAAAATTAGATAAAGGCTCATGTTTCATTTCATACACCTTACTGCCACTTCACGTGCTGGTGCTTCATTGTTAATTAATGTGTAGCATAAATATGTAAGTAATTGAAAGTGTTACTCAGACTTGATTTGGTTCTTTTGACCAAATTTCTATTTAGACCTTCTCAGTTAGTGGTTTATTGACAGAAAAAAAACCTCTAAGAATTGCAGTATGTAAACTTACTCTTTTTTTTTCCCAGTGTCAGTGAAGATGAACAGAAGATGTGATTAGTGAACTGTAATGTCCTCTATCCTAAGAAAACCTTTCCTCATGAAGGCAAAAATCATTGCAGAGTGAGACCAGCCTTCAAACTGTCGACATTATCTTGTGGTGCTGTGCTCACTGGGAGGGCAGCACAAGGACTTGGGCAGGAGCAGTAATTGTTGAACTCACACTGTGAACTGCTCTGTGACGCCGTTATTTCAGGACTTATGGTTAACCACCTTTTCATGACAACTGATGAATTTAATTCTCTTCAGCCTCTGTTCCTGTCTCAATTTCAGTTGACACTGCTCTGCAAGGGAGGGAGGGAGGACAGTGAGGTAGACAGAGTGAGTAATACGATTTCTGTAGGAAGGCTGTACAAGGCCAAGTTGGATGGGGCTCTCAGCAGCCTCATGTTCCTGCCCATGGCAGGGATTTGGAACTAGATGAGTGCCTTCCAGCCCAAAGTATTTTATGGTTCTATGAAATACTTACAAACAAGTAACTAGGCTTAAGTGTGTTATAAATTTAAAACTACCAGTGGTAGAAGCAGTTGTTAATTTAAAAATATGTCTTTCAAAAAGTGTCAGTTTGAAACAAGAAGCTTTAACAGAGGCTTTGTAATGGGTGAAAATTCAGAGTGAAACTGAATTTTGTTTCTCTAATAGTGGGATTAGGACATGAAAACGAATTTCAGAACAATGCTGCTTCTCTGAATACAAAACCCATTTTAATATAATCCAAGCAAATAATTCTGCTTTAATCAGATAAAGATAAGAGTATGTTTTCTTTTTCTTATTTTATTTAATTTTAAATTCTAATTGCCTTTCTGATTCAATTTAGCTTCCATTTAGCACAATGTGTCAGCGTAGCTTTAAGAGAATGTGGTATGTGATGGCAAGAAGGAATGAGCAACCCAAGGTGAAGAGAACAGGAACCACTTTTAACCAGCTCTGCTACTGTAATTTGATTCTCGGGTACATTAGCAAAGATGTTCATGTCCTGCTAAGTTCTGTTGGACCTACTGGAATTACTTCACTCAAAAAAATCAAAAGAGGGGATAAACTATTCTACAGTCCCACTGTGTGAGGTCTTCTTCCTGCTTCCAATATTCACATGGCAATTCAGAATGGCTGTTTGACTTGTTTTATCCCTTTAATGTATTCTTCTGCGTTCATATTTTTGACTCTTTTCTGTACCAAGAGTAAATAGGAAAAAATAAAATGTGATGGCAGAGGTGAAATATATGTTTGTTTTCCTAATAGATTAAAAATAATTAATGGAATAGATCGGAATACTAGTCTAATCAGTAAAAGAGTAGGTTTTAATCTCTCTGTGGAGAATGGAGATAAATTTTACCAAAATGTAACTTAGATGGCGTTACCTCATTAGATGTTAATGTTAATGAAAACAAGTAAGAATTATAGCCCCATGTAAGGTGCATGGTGTATGGCTCTGCTTCGTGTGTATGGGACAGTGGTCTAACAGACTGATTGCTTATTTCCCGCCAAGATTACTGGTTTTTTCAAAATAATTACAGGCTTGTTTTTCCTGTCTTTCGGGGAGAAGTGCTGTCTGCTGAATTCTTTGGCTAGTTACTTACTAAGGAACCAAGCACTTCCGATGTTTCTTTTAAAACTCTCTTTTTAAGCCTACTGACTAAGTTGTATTTCCCCATCACCTGTATTCTTAACACATTGTAGTATCAAGAGCCAGCTATATTACCTGCCACTTGCACTAGAATACAAAGTCATGGCAAATACATGCATATCTGGTTATCCGCTTTTGAGTATTTATGGGAAAAAGTGAAAATGTTGTTTCCAGCACAAGCTAGACCTACCTAGGACTGGTCTCTGTGGGAGCCAGGTGCTGTTGATCCTTGCTGGTCTTTGCAGTCCAAGTTTCAGGTTGTTGTACAAATGGAGAGTGGTTTTCTTTTCTGGACTTCAGTGTGCTTCTTTTTTCTTATCAGAAAAGGTAACCAGACTTTGTATTCTCATATTTGCTTTGACTTTATGACTGATTAGCCTAGTTTCTAAATTGGTTCTCAAAGGTTTATATGATTGCACTGGCAGGTGTTGTTCAGCAGCCAGTGAGGCCCATAGGCTAACTTAGGTGAAATTTGGCAGGGTAATGAGTGCTTCATGCAGAAATGCCTTTCTACCAGTTGTTGAGGCTAGAGTTGAGAGAGAGAAAACAGTTCATGGAATGAAGGGTATTTCATGTGTGAGCTCCCATGTTTTGCTTGCCCTAGGAGCTGGCTGGTGTGTGCGCGCTACAGATGTGTTTTGCAAGCACTTGGAAAGAGCTTTAGGATGACCTGTGGTTTCACTAAGTGGTAACTGATGCTCTAGGTGGGAACTGTGGGCCATGAAGAGAGAGACTGGGGATAGGGGCAGGCAGATGAGTGCAAAGAACTGAGAGGAATCTTGGAATGGCTGTAAGAAATGTGAAAAAGGAAGACCTGCAGCTGTCTGTGGCCTCTGTTCAGATTCTGGGACAGAATTAATTGGGAGAATTTATCTTTCTGAGTTACTGCAGCATCATTGGAACTCTAGTTATTTATGTCTTGCATGTACATTGCTTTTTCCTTTGTAATAACTTGCAGACTGAGGTCTAGAAGGGCAGTCTGTTCAGAGGCTATTGCTTTAAGTTTATCATGCTGCTCCGACAAGCTTTCCTTTTGTGGTTGAGATGTCAGTCTTTAACAGCAGAGGCACTTCTGACAATTGATAAATACTGCTTTTAGAAGTGAGCAATACAGCAGAAATGGAAAAACATTTAGATAAAATTTCTTTTATAACATTTGTTTCTTGGCCTTCTCTCTTAAGGTACGTGATGATATTGAGAAGTGCCTTTTCTGTGGGAAATGCAGAGAGTGATAGGATCTCTCCAACATCTGCCTGTAGTTTTGTTAAGAAGAAAAAGATGACATGGAGACATAAGATGCAGTAGATCAGTGTTTTTCAGTAACAGAATCAATTGCAATTTTTTTTTATTAGACTTAAGATAGGTATTACCTTTTGTGAGACCACAGTGAGTTTTTAATTAAGTATTTTTGATTGTTCTGAATGTGCAATCTCTGATAACACCTGAAAAGTGTATTTGAGTTCTCCTGATTCTTGCCATGTGTGGTACAATGAACTGCCAAATTCGGTCATATATTTTTAGCCACTTAGTCATATGTCTTTTAATGTGCTGCATATGTAATTTTTTGATTCACTTAGCAACAGCATTTTTATGAGTATGTTTTGCCAGATTTTCTCATGTGTGCTTGAAAAATAGGTAAGGATTTTCTGTGTTGGGTTATGTCACAACCAGATGGTTGGGTTCAGTGCTTCCTTTTTTTTTTTTTTGGTGGGGGGGAGGGGGGTTTGGTTTTTTGGGATTGTTTTTTGGGGGTTTTGGTTTGGTTTTTTTTGTTAATAATGCTAATCAGTTTCAAGATAGCCTTTTTTCACATATGATGAATTTTAGGGAATTTTAAGATAAACAAGCATGCAGCATAATACAATTTAGTATTAAAATACCTGTATTTGAAAAATATTTCTGATATTAATTTATTTTTCCTTATAATTGGCTGGTGAATATTAATGTAGATATAGAATATCAGTGGTTGGACAAATTGAATGTCCAGGAAAACTGGATATATGGCTATATATAGTTGATGCTTTTGTTAATTGTAAACATTGGAGTTTCTTGAATTTGTTTTCCTCTTAAAGTGATGAACCATGCCTTGCATTTGATTCTTTTTCATTAAGTTACAAAATGTCTTACAAAAAGAGATGATCCTCTTCTTTCGGAACTTGTTTTAAGTGTATAATCATTGGACACTGTTGATAAGTGTGAGAAATTGAAGACAAATAGGCTTCACAAGCTTGTAGTTTTTAATTGTTGGAGTATGTTCAGAAATTATTTTATTAAAAGAACTGCTGACTTTAGGGATGGATACGACTAAAAAGCTTTCAAGTCAGTTTTCAAGAATACCTGAAAAAGTAGGGAGAATTTAATTCAAGAATGGGATTTTGCTTTTAACTGAAAAAAAAATAATGCAAGCGGTGTATGGTAGTCTAGCTGTCCCAAACTAAAGCAAATGGAGTTAAAGAAGGATAATTTGTGGCTGGTTTTGTTTGGCTGGTTACACCGAGCAGCAACATTCTCCTCATGTAGCTGTTGCCTCAGCATTGCAGAATGGAGGAAAGCTTCAGGATTCATCTTGGAACGTGCAATTGCTTGATAGGGATATCCAAGTTGTTTTCTTTCTGTAGTAAAACATAATGTAATTTTGGGGTTTTTTCAGAAGTATTCTGAAAAGTCAAATTTATACCTTAATTGCATTTCATTAGAGGCATATATCCCTAGTAGGATTTAGGAGCCCAAGAGTAGAGGTTCTCATTTCAGCCTTGTGACTATTTAGTATTATTGATTCATTAAGCTAAAAAATTAATACCCCTCTTGTGGAGTCTATCTGTTTGGAGTTCTTGCTGTCCTGAAATGCAGAAGGACTTTTCTCTTCATTGCTCTGCCTTTTTAAGGGCAGCAGGATGGAAGTTGGCAAGAAAACTTACCGAGCACCCTGTGAGAAAAATACTTGAACACAGAGAAGAAAGGCAAAATAGGAGTCAGGATAGAGGTCTGGAGAATGGTAGTAGTTCTGCATCTGAGCATTGCTGTTTGCTTGGTAATTAAGAGATGTGGGCAGATGATAACATTTTTGCAGTTGCCAAAATGGTACTCAAATAAGTTTATAAACAGGAGTGATTAATAGACTGTTAAAAGGATTTATGGTGGGATTTATGGTGGTATAGAATATACTGCAATAGAAAACAGTAGGAGGATGTTGAAATACTATGTAGCATCCCCTTCATACTCCGTAGCCTCACCTACTCTACAGGTAAAATCACATTATGGTATTGGATCCAAAGTGCTTCCCTAGCTCTTAGTCACAATTCTGCTTCATGGTGTAGCTGTTAATTCAATTTTAATATCCGCTCTGCTGGATTTTAAAATTGGAGCTGGGCCTGGGACGAAGTGAGGACCTGAGGAACCACTTTGTACTGGAGAATGAGGTTCCAGTGGGGCTTGTAAAGGGCTTCTCAGAAAACCAGAATGCATTTACCTGAAAAAATAATATTTTTTCGGTTTTTTAAGCTGTTTAAATTCATTTGTTTAAAAAACTTTTATAAATCTGGAACACCTGCTATTTATCTCCTCAGTTCTTCCTGTGTTGCTGTCAGACTCCAACAAAGAAATCCGACTTTCTAATCAGAACTGAAAATACTTGCCTTTTTTCCTGAAGATTGTGCTTAAAGGTGCGCAGGATTGTAGAACAGCTTTGATATGAACTTACTTCTTAATTCTTTGTTTCTTTGTAGGCTTGTATAGATGATAACGTAGATATGGTGAAATTTCTGGTGGAAAGTGGAGCAAATATTAATCAACCAGATAATGAAGGCTGGATACCTCTACATGCAGCTGCTTCCTGTGGATATCTTGATATAGCAGAGTAAGACTTTTTCCTCTATTTTTAAAATCTATGTATTTTGCTAATACATTGCTAGAGAGACAGTAGAAGCAGATGATATTCATAAACTGGTTTTTGTGGCCTCTGGGATGTGTAGTGAGAAAGAATGCTTTCATATTGTGTGTTGATTGTGAAGTGTGCTGTGTCTCTAAGTTTGTGTGTTGCATTTTCTCTTTCTAATTTTTTTACATTGCTTATTAGGTAGATACAAACATAAGCGTAAGACTGCCTATGACTGTCAGATTATTTCTTTATACTATTTTTTTCTGTAGAAAGTTTTTTATGGGGGAAGGCACAGGGACAATGTTCCAAATTACATTTATTAGTAGTCTGAAATATTATCCTGGGGTAAGTCTGTGTGTAGGAGATAAGTTTTACAGACATCTGATCCAGTGTTAAGATTTGGATAAAATAATAAGTAGTATTTTATCATGTAATTAATGTAATTGCAGTGGTGAAGAATGAAAATTGAGAGTTTGTTCTGTGAGTTTGAGAGTTTTACTTGCTGCAGTCTAAAGAGAAGTGTTTTCTAAGTTTGTTAATAAAGGGCTGGGGAGAGTCTGACCTGTGCTTCCCTTTCTCATCCTCTTGTGTAACTGCCTGTTGCACAGCTTTGTGGTGTTTCTCAAATTGGGGACTTGGCAATCTTGTTTCTGCTTCTTCTGAGAAAAAGAGCAGTTTTCTTAGTCAGTCCCTCCTTCCCTCCTTCCCTCCTTC
>VXBQ01001828.1:418896-499020 GCA_013400175.1 Phainopepla nitens | reverse complement strand
CTTCCCTCCTTCCCTCCTTCCCTCCCTCCCACTGGAATTTACTTACTGAAATAGCACAACTCTTTTAAGTTGTCCAAGTATTAGTTAATATATAGAATTTGTTTGCAGTTTGTAATTTGACAATTTGTATTTTTAAATTCATAATCAAAATATTACATGATAGCATGCTTTGATTGTTTCAGGTTTGCATGCCTCAAAATCTAAAATTATTTCAGAAAGCAACTGAACTAGGAGATTCTAATCTTAGAATTATAGAGTATTTGAGTTTGCAGGGACCTTTCATAGGTCATCTAGTCCAGCCCCTCTGCAGTGAGCAGGAACATCTACAACTAGATCTGGTTATTCAGAGCCGTGTTCAACTTGGCCTTGAACAATTCTAGGAATGGGGCATTTGTGACTTCTCTGGGCAACCTGTTCTGGTGTTTCATTTGCGTTGGAAAACACTCTCAAGATCACTGAGTCCAACCTTTGACTGAACACCACCATGACAGCTCAACTACAGCGCTAAATGTCACGTCCAGTTGTTTCTTGAATGCTTCTGGTGACGGTGACTCCACAGCCTCTCTGGGCAGCCTGTTCCAATGATTATCTGCTCTTTTCAGTGAGAAAATTCTTCCTGGTATCCAGCCTGAAACTCCCTGCCTCAGCTTGAAGCCATTTCCTTTTGTCCTGTCCCTGTTGCCTGGCAGAAGAGACCAACCCCCACCTGGCTACAGCCTCCTTTCAGGGAGTTGGAGAGAGGTCTCTCCTGATCCTCCTTTTCTCCAGGCTAAACAACCCCAGCTCCCTCAGCCGCTGCTCACAGGACTTGTGCTCCACACCCTTCCCCAGCCCTGCTGCCCTTCTCTGGGCATTCTCCAGCGCCTCAATGTCTTTCTTGCAGTCATGGGCCCAAAACCAGACACAGGACTCAAGGTGTGGCCTCACCAGTGCCAAGCACAGGGGGACAAACCTAAAATGTAGGTGGTGGGGAGCTTCTCTGAAAAAAACTCTGGATATCTTCAGCGATGTTTTTGCCTTGGTCCTATGCTAATTGCTAGTGGGAGTGAATTTGTGGCTTGGCCTCTCACTTGTTGGGATTTTACTTTGCTCTGTACTCTCTGGTCAGTGGGCTTGTTGTTGCAGTTGTATTCCCTGTCTCTGTTATCCTCCACTGTGTTCACCACTCCTGTGACAGCTTCTCCCAGCAGAATCTCCTGTGCCATTTCAGTTTTATGCTCCTTCAGAATAGCCATCTTGTCTTGAATATGCTTCCTGTCTCTTCTTAAAAAAATGCATCTCTCACTTTAAGAAATGTTTGTCCTGCAGAAAGTCACTTCAAGTGAAATACAGCAAAGAACTTTTTAGTATGTAACAGAGTGTCAACTTCTTGCAAAGGAGGAGTTGTGCTGTAAAAGTAAAATTTCTGACATGGAAGGCAAGTGCTCCTGTTGTTTCTGACATCTGTAAATGCTGGAAGTGTTTCAGCTTCAGAGAATTCAAATTCTTTGAATGCTTTAATTTTAGAATTGTCTATTTAGACTGCTGTTCATCTAGTTTATGATTATGTAAATCACAAGTAATTAATTGTGTAAATTACTTCGAAGTAATTGTAATATAAGCATGTTTTAAATCAAAATTCTTCAACATTGCCATAAGAGGTGGATTTTGTACAGTATGTTCTCTTTTCTGTTCTCAATTTTTTTCATACACAGAAAGCTTTACCCAAATGAGCCTTTTTTTCACTAATATGTTAGTATGAATTAAGAAGTCAATATGAAATGCTTTGTAAAATTATAATTATGTGAAAAGAAACTTGAATGCAAGAGGACTTGTGCAGAAATTTTGTGTGCATTCTTTAAGATGATATTTAATGGGTTAGACCATTATTTATATTTGTACGACTGTTTTCTTTTGTGTAATCAATTATTTTATCTGATAGATCTCTTGTACAGTTGAAAAGTTTGTATGTTATTTCAGTATCAGGGAATAAACAAGTAACTTTTTTAAAATGGAAAATAAAGTAATGGGGAAGGGGGAAACAGTGCCAAGTGACATTTAAGAAACAATTTAAAAATGCTTGCTTTTTTATTTCTTTCTGCTATGTATTGGACCAGATTAAAATAAATCTGAAGTAGTAGAAATTCCTCTTTTGTTCAGTAATTAAAGTTTGTGTTAAAAATTATTTTCTTGTGGGCTTTGTAGGATTCCTAGTTATGAGTGTGTAGTTGATGTATTTTGAACCTTGTTTGCAACTGTTCAGGGGCTACTATACAGTTATGCTGCTTAAATAGGAATGGTTCTTCATTTTACCCAGAATGAAAGATGCATCTTTCAACAAGTGTAAGAAAAGTGTTTTTCAAAACTAACATAAAGTGACAGGTACAGTTTTGTTGCAAAAAAACCCCAAAAACCGAAGAGAGGGAGAGATGTCTGCTGAAGGAAGAATGGCATTTTCATACTTTTGTGTAGTAAGTATTACAACAGTTTGACAAATGTTTGCGGTAGATACTAAAATTCCTCATTGGTTCAAGGGATGAGAAATCCATGGAGGGTGGATACATTAAAAAATACGAATGCAGAATACATACATACAAATGGAATCTGATTGAGAAAGTCCATGAAAGTAATTGGAAAGGTATTATATGAAAAGTAGCATGTATTTGCTCTACTTTTATTCTCCTTGGAGATATTATGTCTGGAGGTGGCTAGATGTTAACTGGATGCTTGAACTAACTCTGTATGGTTGCTTTTATGTTTGAGAAGCGTGTTTGATACCCGTAGTTTGATACCCGTACAAATCCTAAGACTTAGCACAACTTCAAAATACACCTTCTTTAAGAGGTTTTAAAGGCTGAAGCACATGATTACAATCAGAAACAGAAAAACATCTTAAGTTCAGAGTCTCCTCAATAAGTTTATTTAGGAAGAGAATAGTAGTTTGACCAACTCTGCTGCTGTAAAACACAGCTCACCTACCTTTCCTTTCTGCCCAAAGTTTCCGATGTTGTATATCCCTCCTTCCCCTAATATTTAAAGCAGACTTTAAAAGGCTTGTGTGTAACCACAGGCTTGCTGCTGACGCCTGTCTGTTCTTCCAGACTCCAGACACCTGAAAGTGAACCCATCCAAACTCGTTTGCTGAAGCCTTTGCAAACCATTGTCCGAGGATCTCCCTTTTTTAGTAACAGTCCATTAAGACTAAATGAGTGATCCTTGTCTGATAGACAGAGGACTCTGAGACAATCCTGCAAACCTGTAGTTGGATATCTAGATGTTCAGTGGTAGGTGGTTTTCTTACAGCTCTAATTGCCTTGGGGCGACTGCTGTGGGTGCTGTCTGGTAGTGATTCCTGCCTGTGGTACAGGACCAGTGCTCATCTGGCAACAGCTAGTCAAGAGAATTCACTTCTCTTTCAATGATTAGAGTGATCTAACTTGAGACTGTTGCAGGAACAGGCAGATACTTCCACCCTTGGTTTTGCCTCCCCTAGCTTCCCTCTTGCTTATATCTAATGATCACACAACAGTGTGGGAACTATAGGCATAAGAATAGCCTTCAGGGGCTTTGGAGGCTTTATTCTCTTTTGGATCACTGAGCTGACCTGGCTTGCCAGCAGCACTTGGCATAGGTATGCAGGTAGAAAGAAAACTCCAAGCTGCTTTTCAGACATACCTTGTACTTCTGATCAGAAGCCTGGCTGAGTAGAGTTGCGTGTTCAGTGGTGGAGTCCCATGCTTCATCTCCCACCTCATGAGCCTGAACCACTTGGTACTGTTCAGTGTTCTTTCAAGATACCTGAGAGTGTTGGTGCCATAAAGTATGTTTCAAAGCAGTTGTTTCTAATCCATTTTCTCTCAAAGTTTTCATACCTTGATCATTGAAGCTGTTTCTTAATTACTAGTGAGTTTTTAATCTGAATTCTTGTGCTGTAAGCCATTTTAATCCTAGAGAGCAAAACATTACTTAGGCAAAGCACACAAAAATGTCAGGGATTGCTCCTATCTCTTTCAGCTTGGTTCCAAATTATGGTTTTATTTGAGTAGGAAGTGATATTACTAGTGATACATTTAGAAATGGGTCTTTGGTGAATAGTCAGAAATTTGGATTTTGGAACAACAAGGTAAAGTTTGTGGTCTGAGGTAAACCACATGCAGACTGATGATGCAGGCTGGTATGGGGTTTGGTCTTAGAGAAACAAAGTGAAGGAATGTTTTTGTCAGGATCTAAAATGCTTAGTTAAATAGTAGGAAATGTTAACTGGAGGTGTAGAATTAAAAGGAAAAGCAAGCAATGAAACATCATACAACCCACTCAAACGATGAGAAGAGGGCTTTGGAAGGGTAAAACAAGCCATGTGACAAAATAAAAACAGGGAAAGAAGATATATTTCCAGCCAAGCAAAAACAGCTCTTCTAGAAGAATGACTGACTCTTACAAGTTGATACTGGTAAAGCTGCAGTGTTTGTTTTGAGAACTGTGAAAAAGTCACTGCAGGCTTTAGAAGATTGTTTCAGTTAATTTCTGTTTGCTGCCTCCTTTCTGGAAAAACAGACTGGAAAAAAAAAATGTGTCCCTCAGTGTCCTCTCTCTCCAGTCAAAAGTGTGATGCTCTGTGCAACATAAAAGTTCCTCCTTCTCCAAACTTGCATTAGTTATCTGCAAGGATAAAGCTAAATTCTATTAGATAAAATAGTGGACAGACTGGGAGAAGATCAGTGAGGTAGTATCAGCTGGCATTTTCTTTCATGAAGATGTACTATGGCAGTGTCCTGTTTCCAGCATGTTTTTGCTGTGTGTATATATGTCCTAAGAATAACGAAATGCTAATGAAATTGTTAGGGTTGATGGTGAAGTTCCCTTTTTGAAATCATGTCATTATGTGGTAGAGTTTAATCTTTTCTGCTGTGTTGCTCTGATCTGATGTGTGGATAAAACCCAGCTGACAGAAATACACAGTAAAATATGGTTGATGGGTTAGAGGAAACTATAGGACTTAAACGATTTTCAGGCATGTTTGTTCAGGTGAGGGAGTCAAGGAGAGGTGGTCAGTGTAGAATGCACTGAGTATGTGCTCTATATCTGCCTCCTTTCAGATTAGATTACTGTGTGCATCTCTACTTGGGACCCTAAATATTTTTAGTTAATGTATTAGTATTTAGTAAGTCTTCTTGTTCTAAGGGTAAATGTGAGAGAAATTAAGTTCAGAGATATCTTTTGATATCTTCCAAGATATTTAACAGAAAGTATCTTTTTTTCTTTTAATACAGTTTAGCAGTTCCTTCAGTCTCGTGAAAGGCCAAGAGACTGATGTCCATTGTAATGCTCAGAGCACTCTTAATTTTTGGCTGAAAAAGAATTTGAAAATGGAGCGGATGTCTGAAATAACCATCCTATTTTGAAGAGTGAAATAGGAGAGATCTTACTTGTTTCTCACTAAACATTGATTTTATTGGTATCCTGAGAACAATTTAGAGTAGATACCTTACATCTGAATTCTGAAGTTGAATGTGGTTCATAAGGAAGAGAACACGTATGGAAGAGTGATAGATACGGAAACCTGAGAGCTTGGATAGACCCACAAGAAACAACACTCAGGTCCTTCCTGGCTGAAAGCTTCTGCCCATTGCCCCCAGTAAGTTCCTATTTCCTACGTGGGGCTAGAACATGGGAGAACACCTCTAGATAGGTACATGAGCAACCAAGTTCTGAATTGCACAAAGGCTTGGTGAGTAGGCATGCTGTCATGTGAGGGCCCCATCAACCAATTCAAAATTGCTGTATGACAGAGGTGGTTATTCTCTGTAGACTGTGGAATCTATGGAATTACTAGTGCTGTTGACCAATGAATATGGTATTTATTGAGTTATCAGATATAAAAATAATTTAATTTGGAGCAAAGTTGGTTTTGAGTATTTTTTTTCTAGGAGTAAACAAGATTGTGGTATAGATTGTCACTTCTGTGCATTTTGATTTTTATTTTCTTTCAGCTTCTTTTTACTAGAGTGGCTTTCTCTGTTGTGAGTTAGACCTTATTCTGGCACATACAGTAGACTTTCTAGTGACACTAAAGCAATTTATGACCTGTTTATCCTGTCTTAAAACCAACTTTTGTGGCTGTCCTAAACTGTGTCATTTAAGTGCAAATGATCCTAATCTGACTGTATTTTTCTAGTCATATCCCTGAATGAGGCAGGATAAAAGATGTTTGAACTCTTCTAAAACGCATGTAGATGTAGCCATGGTATCTCTAGACACGTAGGGGCTGCTGTGCATTGATGGAAGTGCGTTATTTGGGTACAATTCAGATACTAAGACACAGAAATGTGAAGGTTTTCTATAAACGGCGGATATGACAGGAAAAAAGTCTAAAAAAGGAATTATTTGAGACCTCTTCATTATAGACAGATACTGCATATCAAATTTGAATGAAGAGTAGGACTTTGTTTTGGAAGAAAAATGATTTCAACGAAATTCGAAGTGGACTGAACGTGTAAACAATTGCTATGAAGTGCAGATTGATGGTATCTAAATGACGGTCAGACTAAGTTCAGTGCTACTGAGTGATGCTAGAAACTGCACTGTGATAGCAATGTTGCTTTACACAGAGGTCTGCTTTCTGTATATAATTACAAATACACAATATAATCACAAATAAAATAAATTCTGTGATGTAGTAATTATGTATATGCTAAGATCTGTTTAACACAGGAAAAGAATTGATCTTGGTTCAAATTTTTGTGGTATAAATTTGAGCACGTGGCCGTTGGAGAAAAACACACCTGTTAAGTCCCTACTCATAACTTATGCTGAAATAGAAGTCAACAAGTAAAATAATTATTTTTGATACTGCCATACCCAAATATAGCAATGGTGCTTTTGGCATAAGGCAGGAGGGATGGTGAGCTGCTGGGGGATCACCTCCTGTTAGCTGAGGAAAGTGGAAAGCAGCATGGTCTTCCTTCTCCCTCCTCTTCTGCCTCCATGCTGCTGTTACCTCTTCTTCTCAACCACTAACTCAATCCCAGTTGATCACCATGATGATGGTTCTGTAAATCACCACAAATGCTTGGAGACTTGCTATGGGAAAACATTCCAAGCATAGTGTTGTCAGGTGGAGTTACAGTATGACCTCTGCAGCTGCAACGTGACCTTTTTCATACTCAGCCTTCACTTTTGCACAGTGTGCTGCAATCTTCAAAATGAACACTTGTTCTAATGAAAATAACATTTGATATGCACTTTAAAAATACTTCTTGTTTTGCTGCATTTTATTCCTGCTGAAATTTTTGCCCTGTATTCCTCCTCGCCAGGCTCCTCGACTGATTTTTCTTGGACAGACGTTTTTTCCTGGTTTGTTTTGGGGGTTTTTTGTGGTTGGTTGTTTTTCGGTTTGTTTTTTTTTTTCTTTTTAATAAGCCGTGTGTTTCTCTATATGGCTTTCTTCATGTTTTCTGCTTTATTTCTTCACTCACTGTTTATTTTCACCTAAACATTGCTCTGCCTCTATATGGATAAGGCAAAATCTGAAGGCTTACCTACTGTTCAGATGGTACAAGTAGGAATTTTTCTTGTTCCATCTTTGAACTGTTAAGTTTAGCTGGCCACCTACATACAAATATTTCTAGAGCTGGCTTCTTTCAGAGGTTTGTTGGAACACAAGCAGACTAAAACTAACCAGATACTGTTATCTACACTGTTTGTTTTATGCTTCTGCATACCAAGGAGGAAGACAGATTGGATTCTACTTACTTTACTTCCTTGGGTGTCCAAGTTGCAGTGTAGGCTGGGAACAGCCAGCTATGTGCAAAATTTGGTGGTATGTTGGTATGTTATGGAATGTTGGTTTCATAGTCATAAATATGTTTTTTATATAGGTACAATATTTAGAAGTGATAAAAAGTGCTGTTTATACAGAAAGATTTCTTTTTGTTTGTTTTACTACTTGGATAGCTTTGGGAGTATTTGACAGTTTTGAAGCCAAGATGTGTGTCAGTCCAAGATGCCTTTCATAAGAGCTTCACGAGAGAGAATCAAAAGCTGGATTGGATGCTATCTGAGGGAGCTATTGCATATTGAAGGACATAAAAATGTCTTTGCAAACTGGTTAATTATTTAGAAAAAGATACATGCTTTATTCTTTATCCTGATGAAAATTGAAAATAAATGTCTCTTATTTGCTTAAAATCTTTTGGCCGTTTGTTTCTCAACTTTTTTTTGTTATTCTTTTCTAAAGCATCTCTAGCTATCAGAAATTCCTGGGTTTTGTGTTTTGCAAGAGGAAATCATAAATTTACCTCAGGTCTCTTGTTGATATTAACTGTCTTAAAATCGTAACTGGTGTATTTCAGCATAAATAATATTCTGGTTATGCCAAATAATTGTGGTTATTGGTCTGCTTTAACTTGGTGTTTTGCATAGCTACTAGCTGATGATACTGCTCATAGCGGGAGCATTCCTTTTTAGAAAGTGCCGCTGCATTATTTTTTCAAATGAGGAAGATGTGAGTGAAAGTCTTGTGGATTTTGAAAAGCAACATAACCTTAAAAGTACCTGAATTTTTTCATTATTTGATTTAAATTTAAATGCCATCACAGAAGCCTGTCTTTCATGTGCCAGTCTCTGTTCAGTTCTAAATGTTCAGAGTTAGAATATTGAGGCACAGCAGTGACTAAAGTGTGGGATGGCATTTTGCAGAGTGCCTGAATAAGACATCCCTGTGAGTTTCACTTTGTTTTTCAAGTAATTTGATTTGTTCTCCTTTGGTCTTAAAATCGTGCAGGAGAAAGGATTCTAGGCCCACTTGAATTTCTACAGTTTTGATTCTAATGCTGAATTTGGAGCCTTAATTTTCTTTTATAAATCATAGATTCAGAAGAGAGAACTTCAGTAGTACCCCTCAGCTGTGGAGAAAGGAGGTTGAGGAAGGTTACCTCTTGATTTTGTCTCAAAGGGGTGAGGAGAGTCCTCCATGGTGCAGAGCAGGTGCTGTGTGAGCGGTCTCTGTCCAGGCAGGCAGGGCTTCTCTGCGCCTGTTGGGACCTGCCCCAACTTTCACACATTTTAACACTCCACCAAATGCTTGTAGGGATTACAACATAGGTTTTCAAAATGATGAAGTTGTGGCTTTTTATCATTACAAATATCTGAGGCTTGAATTATATGTTCAAAAGTGAGTGTAACGTTGTGAGGATGCATGAGGGAGTGATTGAGGGGTGGCTGTACACTGGCTGTTCATACCTCTTCAGCCAAATTTATGCTTTCCGAGGAACTTGCCCACTGACACAGGGCATATTTATACTGTGTACCACAGCAGAATTTAGCATAATGTTACTCTAATGCTACTGGATTTGCTTCAGATTTGTATTATTTTAAAGCATTCAAGAAAAATGAAAAGACCAGGCCTTTCTTGAATATCTTATTTTGAGAGGTGCATCCTTATGATTCTAGAATCACATAGAAGCTATAATCTTATCTGTCAATATGTTGTCTATACAAGTATGTATACCTTTGCTTACCTGGCTTTTAAGTGTTATTTTTGCTGATTTCTACCTTGTCTAAGTTAATAACAACATTGTTAGGAGATCAGAGTGGAACTATTTTACAATTAGAATATATTTTAAGAACTATTTCCAGGCATCTAAAGCAATAGAATGTCTGAGAAGGATCAGGTTTTAAGTTTCAATGTACTTTAACTTCAGTAAAAATTGGAAAAAGTAATGTTAAAATTTTATATTTTTTATTTGTTAAATGTCTCTTGAAGTTCTAATTGTTTGGTCAGAGTTATTAGTATAAATGTATTTTTATCAGTAATATTAATGTTTTACAAATATGTACTTTTTAAAGTGCATTGATACTTTATATTTTAAAAAAATAAACAGTGAAGCAATTTTGGCAGGCTTTTTACATTTAGAAAGGCAATTAAAGTATGTATTCCAAAAATGTCAGTTTTAAATTTTTTTTCATTGTTTGTTTCTTCAAATGAGGGTTTACACAGCTGCATGAATACAGTGATATTTTTGCAGTCTCTGGCTCCCTGTTATCATTCGGTTTAGATGCTCATGGAATTAATTTAAACTCCACCATGTATGTTTTTTTTTTAAAACCAGCTGTTCAGCTAAAATCTTAAATATTAGCTAATTAGTTAAAAGTTTTTGACAGACAAGTTGTGCTGTTAGTTGAGGCCCCCACTAGCAATTAGGCCATGTTTCCCAGGGAAGGACACACTGAGCATGTTTATTTAAAATATATATGTAACATTTTTTTAGGCAGGTCCCCCTCATGACATTTTAGGAGTCCAGATCTGGTGTCCAGTCTTCTGAGCAGTCTAATGGGACCACTTGTTCGCACTAGAGAGTCTCCAAGGAGCACAGTAAGCAGTTTGTAATGAACTGTATCAAATCAGTGGCCACTTCTCTGCCCTTCCCTGTGCTTGCCACCCTTCTGGTGGCCTTCAGGTTCAGCCAGTACTTCAAGTTAATTATATCTGTAATGACTTTGCAAATTTGTTTCCAGATACTATGAACTGGGCCAAGGTTCCAGTGTAAGTATATGCCCCTCTTTCTTGTGCTGAGATAAATAATAATATGAAAATAATGTCTGCAGTGTATTCTGTTATCAAAGTTGAAACATCTTCCAGATTCTTAAGTTCTAAATTCAGAGAGATGACTCAACTTTATATACAAGGTGTCTTGAGAGAGAGGTGTTTTCCTCTCTTTTTTTCTATATATGCATTTTGTTTAACAGATGCACACACACACAAAATTCAGTTGTAAGAGTGTTTTATTGGTTTGGGATTTTTTTTTTTTAATTCAGAGTGTAGGCCATGTTGCTAGTTAGATTTTTTTATTTCCAGTTCCTGGGATTGGTTTTGGTGTGGACTTGTTTGGCTTTTGTAATCTCAGAAGGTTGGTTTTTATTATCTCAGATATACTGCGATTCCAGCCCTTTAGTCATGGTATAAAAATGTATTTTTCAAAAATAAATGTTTGCTTTTTGTTTTCAAAGTAGTTAATTTCAGTTTTCAGTAGCTATTGAGGAATATCTGGCAGTGACTCCTAAAGGAAAAAATTCAATTAGAAGCATTTTTGCCTTCATAAAACAATGGTATTGAAAAGCAGACTTGTTCTTCCAGTCTTACCCAGACTGCATAAACCTTGTCATGGAAATATCAGGACAAATGTATCAGGAATTATTTTATTTTCTTTTGCTGCTTTTGTCTCTCCTAGTATTCCTGGGATACTTAGAGTTCTCTATATTTAGACCACAAGAGTCTTCAAAGTGGTAGTACCTTTAGCTTCAGGGTTAACACTTGAAAGCTTTAACTCAATAAAGGAGCATGGTGTGAATCAAACTACTGTTTCCTTGTCATCTATTCAGATTTAGAATGAACACCTTCCAATACATTATATTGATTATCACTGGATTTTCTGAATTAGTCTTCTGTAGTTGTCAGTTGAACATGACCATTTTTGAAGGTGAAGTTCAAAAGATAAAAATTCAAGTGCTCTACCAAAAGGTTTAGTAGGTGGAAATCTTACATGTGTTTACTTTTTCACTGCTTCCAAGTTTACATAAAACACCTTTTTCTAGACATAGTACAAAAGGCATGGTTCTGGACTTTTTATTACACAGCTTCAGTTTCCTTTTCGCTTTACACATGTAGCTGTATAAATTAAATATCTGTCAGGGAAATTAAGTTATATTATGTTTGCTTGCTTTAGAAAGATGAAATTTCAATATGAAGGTAGCATCTACTTAAAAAAGGTAAAATACAAGTAGTTGTTTGTATAAGTTGTTTGGGTTTTTTTCCCCAAAATGTGGAAGTCTTAATATATGCATACCTACACTGTTGCATGTGACGGTTTTAGTATATGGTACCGGATAACTGAAATGTCAAGTACACCCTTATTTGAAGTCATAGTATAAGTTTTAATTAACATTTAGTTTGAAATACAATTCATTTGAGAAATAATTTTCTTATGTAAACAGCAACATCTTCTCATTGTTAGGATTATTCTGGTACTGTCTTCTGCTCAGTTATGCCCTACAAACTCAGAGCATCATCGCTTTGTCTTGTTTACCAAATCTGTTTTCTTTGCGTATCCAATGCAGAGTCAAGTTATCTACATGTGGAAAATGACTCCTCTCCTTTCCATTGGTAGCACTATGTCTCCAATAAAACCATTGATTCTGTAGGTAGCGGGTGACTTCATGTACCATGTGAATCCTGTCATTGCTTTGCTGAAAATAGCTGTACTGTAAGTATGCGAATGCATACATACACTTTTACAGGACAAGGTAATCTGAATGATATGGAAAACGGAACAAATATAGATTTCATTATCAGGTTTAAAAGGTGTCTTTAAAATAGTTGAAATTTGAATTACTTGGTTTATAATAAATAATGTTCTTTCACTTAATTTACCTGAGGGGATAACTGTTAATTTTTTTAGAGGGATAACAGCAGAGAGGCCTAGTTGGAGTGGCGCTGAAGGAAGTTCTCACTTCTTGGGCAAGGAGCGTGGTGCCTTTCATCTTTTGTTGTGCTTCTTCCATCCCTTTAAATCCTGTGAGCTCGGAGCAAGTTCACCTATCCTTCCTTTGTTGACCCAGGAAAACCAAAGTCCTGTAAGCACCTGCAAAAGGAAAATCAGATAACTCTACTTCTCCAACCTACTAATCCTCTAGCTTTGCTGATCTGATTTTGATCTGTAAGCAGCTTCATTTTGAAGTCTGTTTTAAAGGATCAATTGATGAAGTTGTCCATCTATAGCAATAATAACTCTTTGAAATACTATACTTGCCTTTTATTCATTCCCTACATTTTTTATATATCTCTTCTTTTATCATATCTATAAATTATTGACCCAGTTGATCAAATACAACTGCTGCAATGAGATATGTATTTTCCTTACAGAAGTGGTTTAATTTTCTGCTAGAGGTATTATGTAGAAATACGTAAAAAATATTTTTTCCTGTCTATATTAGAATGTAAATATTGAAAGAATATGAATATTCACTTGGATTTTTTAATAAAGATATTTTTATAATTTGTTGACTTTATTTTGACTTTGTAAAAAAGTTGATTTCCCTACTGCTATTTCTGCCTGTTTAGCAAACACTTGCATAGCAATTACCTGATCTGTGACCTAGGAGGCTGTTTCACTGTTAATACAGCTGGTATTGTTGTGAAATGTTGTTCCTCTGTATTAATTTCTAATTCCTGGAGAAGTTCAGTCTTTTAAAAGGAGAGAGGTCAGAGTTAGAACACAGCGCTCTTTCAAGAAGAACAGTATAAAACCGACATGGTATACTAGCATTGAAATTTTTGATGGCAACTGATGATCCATATACCAGGAGATAATAGTTGCATTTCTGGGAATTAGTTTTCGTTTTGTGATCTACTGGTTCTTACCACTTCTTGACATAATTACAGAGATTTAGTAACAAGTACTATTTAAAAGTCGTACATGAAAAAATACAGATATATGAGAGTATTCCATTCTGAGTTATTGATTAAAGATAACAGATTCCAGCTATCTAGGATGATAATTGGCAGGAGTTAAGCAGTCATAACATACTTCAAAGCATTCGTATTAGTGTTGGATTAATTTTGTGATTGTTTCCTGCATAATTTGGTATTCTGTAATAGTGAAGGTAGGAAAGCACTTTTTATTTTGTACATCTGTTATAATGGATGTTTGATTCTTCAGTATATCCTGATTTTTTTTCTCAAATATATGGAAAATATGAATTAAGCTGTGCAAGGGCAGGAGGTGTGTTTGCAACTTTTTGCTTATCTTGATTTCTGTAATGGTTCAAAGTACTGAATTTTTTAGGTTAAGGAAAATACTATGTCAGAAGCTGCAAGACTCTGTTGAACAATTTTAATTGTTCATTAGCTGTAGCTTGTCAATAACTTCATAGGCTTATGGTTTAATACAATTAAATAATATCATACTTTTGTGACCTATTGTTGTATTTGATCCTTCAATGTAATTGGAAATTGAGAATTTTCAGTTCCTGATTCCTGGGACAGTAACACATTAAATAAGAAAGCATGGTGGGGTTGAAATGTGTAAAGTACTGTTTTCTTTCTCCCCCTTGCCTCCTTCCCCACCAAAAGCTGACTTTATGAATACTTAGAAGGAGATATGGTTTTGTTTTTATTGGCTTTAAGAAGCTGCCAAAGAGATCAAGAATTATCCTTTTGGCAAATTGCAGAAACATGATGTGCCACTGAATTTATGAGTTATAGGAGAAGTAGCTTAATAAGAGGAGGTCGCAGGAATTGGTGGTTCCATCCCTGTTCACCTTGTCATCACTTTTGGCCATTATTTAGCCATTTTCATCTTTCAGTTCTTCCAGGTATGTATGAAACATATCAGGAGTCCTTGTGGCATACTGAAGACCAGAAGGCTATTTGTATGAATGGGTATTAGGATGAAGAGACATTAAAGAAGGAAAGGGATATTCGTAGGTTGCATACAGTCAAAAGGGTTAGTACTTAAACCCAATACAAATGTTTCTGTTAAATTTATGCGTGCATATGATATCTTACTGGCTGCTTGTTTGTTGTGGTGTTGGGGGATTTTTGCATCAGCTTTGCTGTGTTATTTACAGGCGCTTTTTTTTCTTTGTTTTATTGGCAGGTATTTAATTAGTCAAGGAGCTCATGTAGGAGCTGTAAATAGTGAAGGAGACACTCCATTAGATATTGCTGAAGAAGAGGCAATGGAAGAGCTGCTTCAGAACGAAGTAAATAGACAAGGTAAGGATGGGTGGTTGTATTTATGGACACTAAATGTATTTTTGAAAACTTGGGCTAAATTGTGACTGTTAAAGTCAATTTATTTTCTAAAGAGAGTTGGTCAATATAGAATGTACAGTGTTTTAAGTGTCTATCTCTTGAAACAGATTTACATAATTTAATAGTAAACTAGTGATTGTTTTGGGCTTTGCCCAGTTTTAATTTATGTGCTTAAACCCATTTAATGCCCAAAGCAAATGGTAAAATGAAGCTAGGAGACATGATATGCAGGGAAATAAGGCATACCTGCTGATACACAGAAGTAGACAGTGTATTTGCAAAGGCTTTGATTCAGTTAATTGGTAGCGTTAACAGAAATTTGATTCTGAGTTTTTACGGTTAACACACAACAAACGTCAGATTAGACAGCTGTGTGTATTTTTTGTCTGTGTTACTATTTCTCTATTTTAATTAGTTATTCTCTTTTCTAACAGTACTGTCAGTCTTTGCTTGAGAGTTGTTTCTGGAATGCACCTCAGCCTAGATTTTTTTAAGGTTGTTCTTGAAATGCTTGGCTTTACTGATGTACGATGCTAAATGACTGCAGTAGTTCTTCGTGAAATTGGAATTATTTGGGGAAAGAATTCTTCCAAAATCTCTTTTATATGTTATTGCATTTTTTTGAAAGAAATATTATGTATGTGGGATTTCACATACATTTTTATTGTGTAGATATTCAACATTACACGCTAATTTTTATTCCTTTGCAAGTTTAATTAAAGGGTTTTGAACAGCCCAGTTGTAAAATCAGCATAATGCCACAGCACTGAAAATTTCGGTAAGGTTCACATATTTCACAATTGAACCTGTCAGTGGTGTATGGTACTGTCTTTATAAATCTGAGAAGAAGGTACATGTTCCCACAGTGTAGCTATTAGCTTCTAAAAGAATAATTTAGGTTGTTTTAAAATACTAAATTTCACTTGGTATGGACAACCTACTTTCCTTCCTCTTGTATTTTTATGGCAGTTGGTTTGCTTGCTTCACAGAAGCAAGGAAGAAGGTTTGCATTATTCCTCAATCTAAATTTGTGTTTGAAGACGTAAGAACTAAGGACTTTTACTAAGGGTAGAGATAAAATCAAAGGATGAGAGTGGAATAGAAAGGGTATGAATCTGGATGTGAACTTACGGTGCATATCGTACTAAATCATGGACAGTTGTCTCAGCAGTGTTTTAATTATGCACCTTTGATGGCATCTGTAGCTTGAATACAGATATTACATAAATTTGTGTGTTCATGTTACATAAAAAAAAGATTATTTAGTCATTATCAGAATCACTTAGAAAGTATGTAATTGTGTGTGTTGTGGCTAGAGAAGTTAATAGGTCTGAAATAGGAACCTAATCGTATCTCTTAATGTGAAAGTAACAGTGAGGCATTTTGACAGTTTAATATTTGGCTGTACATTTGGCTGAATATAATTATTCCTCAGTGAGATAAGTCATATTTCTTTCATATAATACACTCCTTCATATCAAATAAAGCAGCGCCACAGTTTTGATAATGCAAGTTAACAGCAGGATCTGTGGAATAGATCAGCTCTGGCTCAGTGTTAAGGGTAGTGGAAGACGGGCCTGTTTATTTTGAAAATAAATAAGCCTGGCTGACAAAATATCCTATCTCTGTGTAAGTAAAGTACTCAGTGTGAAAATTAAGTAGGCATTTTCCATAACATCTTTTTCTCTTGCAACCCTTTCATGTGTTTATTCCTACATTCACTCTAGTTTAATTTTTGTGTTGCAGTGTTAAAGTTGTACATTTGGCTTCCTACATTTTGGCAGTCGGAGTTTTTTGGTGGCAAAAGATTGCTTGGGAAGATCGGTCAGGTTCATTGTGATTTCATATTTAAGCGATGACATTTTATGTTTGTTTCTGTTAGAAATCAGAGAACAATCACTTGTTATAGCTCCTTTTTTACTGCTTTTTCAGGCCTGTTTGTCATAGGAAATGTCAGCTACCTCACATTCTATTAATCACTAGTTTGTATTTATGCCAAATTTTTGGCAGGTATCAAGCTGTATTTTAAGGATATGTCTTATTATAGGACAAAATGTGGAAGCCTCTAGACACTAAATACACAAAAATAAATCATAGAATTCACTACAGTTCAGTTCTGTGTAACATTACAGGCTTAATAAAAAGAAGGATCTGCAATGTTCCCTCATCCTATTTTAGCCTTCAGGCTCCAAAATCTGATCCAGCTAGAGAGGAGATGGTCAGTGATCCAAAGTAATCTTCTTGTTGTACAAGTTCTATTGTAATGAGTATTGGCCGTTAAAGAAAAAAGATTTTTTAGTATTATTATCCAGTGTCTGTTTTTCTTCAGTCATTTTGATCCCCAGGTGCTACACCTCTACATTACACCAAGGATCGGGTGCCTTTTCATATGTCCTCTTGTGTCCTGCTGAGAAAATAGCATGACTTGATGTAATGGACTGTGCAGGAATTGTGAACTAAGGGAATAGCTATCCTGTAACTGAAGCCATACCACTCCGATAGTTAGGAAAATATTTTTCTACCCTAACCTTCAGTGGGGAATTATTGGCTTAATTATTTTTTAAGCTTAAAACCTAGCTTAGTTTTGTAATTTGTGAGAAGGTAAATTACATGCTGAAGTATGATATAAAGATTTTTTTCACCCAGTTACATACATTTCAGAGATAACAAAATCAGGTGTTTTATGGAAATTATTCCAGCAGTGCCAAACAGCTGTTCTGTTTGCACTCCATGTGGTTAAACTATTTTGTGTGCTATAAAAAACCTCTTTTTCTAGGACTTGTTTTGTTGTTCCTCCATATCACTAGTATGTTTTGCATTGGTCAATCCCATGTGTATATAGGGGCCACTGTAATCCTCAAAATCATTTAGCTTCGTCAAAAATATTATTTAGTTTCTCAGTGTGACTTGTTGTGTTTCTACTCTGTAGTGTTTCAACACAGAGTTGTGGAAATTGTCTTTTACCAAGTAAGGTTTTCATTTGCACTGGTGAAAACCAGCAGACTTGAAAGAGATGTGGCTTTAGTCCTGGCCAACCCTGGCCAGTTTCAAATATTGTTTCTCCTCAGGGCTCCAGTGGGGTTAAGTATAACAGTTTGAAGTGATTTTTTTAGCTGTTGATCATCAAATGTCCTCTTAAAATTATTTTAACTGCTTAAGCAGTTATTTTGAATTATAGGAAACATTCTCAGGAGGTGAGTTAGTGGGGAGGGTGGTAGCTATTTATTCAGTAACTATCAGAGTGGTCACTCCTCCTGTTCCAAGGAAAAACACATGTTCCTCATTCTTAATTATAGGTAATATAACAAGACTCTTCCAGATGTATTGCTTAATTCAGATTTGTTTATGTGGATAAAATGCGAACTATTACATTTGTATATAAACCTTCCCTTCATGAAGTAAAAAGTGGGTTGATCTTCCCTGCAGTATCTATAAAACATGCCTTTATATGGCTGAGTCGTCCTGAAACAATGATTCAGCAGTTACATTTATGCTGAATTTTCATTAAGTGCTCACTAAACGGCACACTGGTTTCAAAACCTGTTTGGGGCTTGTTGATCAGAAAAAAAAGTGGAAGTATTTAGCAATAAATTATTAATTATTTGAGTTGTTGGGCTGCCAGAGAGGTTAAGCGCACTGGTGGTGTGAGCGAGTGCTGTAACTGAGGCTGAGCTGGGAGGCAGCGCATTGCCATCTATGGGCCGTCGGGAGAAAGAGTTGAAAACAGATGATGGGCGGGTTTTTTTCCCCTGGTGTCTTGGTAGAGTCTGGAAAACAAAAGGAAGGAGAAAGGCCCATATAAGGTATAATAAAGGCTCTTTACATTCCATTTTCTCTAGTTAATAATGGGAATTGTGTTTCTCTCAGAACACAGCTTTTCTTCTGTGACACCAAGTTTAATTCCCATTTTCACACCAGTTATTAATGTGGAATGTTTTATTTAGATTGGCAAGATTCTGGTGCTTTCTTCTGTTGAAATATGACCAGAAATTTACTGTCCTGTAAAATAATGTATTGATAACAGCCATTACTCCTCTGCAACCATTATATTTTGTTTGGGTTTCAGAAATGCAATACTTCATGGTATTAATGAAGTCTGTATTGAGTATTAGTTACTTTTTCTGCAAAAGCATTGCTATTTTGGCATGCTAACCTGGGTCGTTAGGCCTGTTGGGAAAGTAAGCTTAGGTGTGACCCATTAGAAGCTTGCAAGATCAGGGTCTGGAAAGAGTTTTTTCTCTGTTCTTCCTTTATACAAAAGTGGCTCAGAACAAACAACATGAGCAGTTTTACACTGATAGAAAGTTTTTCGGATTCTTCAGGTGGAGAATGTTACTCACACTGATAAAGATTCACAGTTGGACTTTGAGCATACAAAAAGGGAATGGACATAAATGTGACTAAGAGATGATCAAATATACACTACTTATTTACGTAGTAGTGTTTTGCAGGCAACACTAACGTGTAAATGACTGTACTCTAGAGTGTTGTCTCAGAATCTGCTGATCACTGCTGTGTCATTCTGAAAGGCGAGCAGATACTCAGGCCCATGAAGTTACAGTTTGCAGTAATTCATATATCAATATGTAGGAGTTTCCTGAGGAGTGAGAATATGTGACTATCAATGTGTTATTGATGCAGAGTTCTTGGTCTTCACTCTTCATATTTTTCATACTTTGAAAGTTTTTCAGCTTTTTCCTCTGCTGAGTCCTTCAACAGCCTTGTATGTCTTCCTGCATCTTGGAGACTCAACATCCAGATTATGATTTCTCATCAGTTTCTGATAAAATGTAATTCTATTCATTTTTTACCTAAATTGTCGAGATTAAAATGGTTTTGCTGGTCAATTAATTGAATGCATCTAGGAGTTCAGTCAAGTCCTCAGAACACTGACTGTTTAACTTGCTTCAATTACTTTACTTAGTGAAGTTTTGTCTTTTGATTGTCTTTTCATAAAGTTTTACAGTATGTATCTCCCAAGTCCCTGCATACCATTGTGTAAGATTAGAGAAATCATACACATAAAAACATTTTGTTGAAGGCTGGGCAACTGATTTTCTGATAGAGGTCAACACAGATACAACTTGTGCTCTTGATGATCACAGTTTCTGAATTGCTTTTCCTTATGAGTTGTGACTATTCAGCCGTCATAGATAGAATTACGCTCATGCATAGTTCTTTTCACAATCCCTTTCCTGCCATGGTATTAAGTAGTAATTACAAAAATGCTTGCAAATAATATGTTTGCATTACCCATTCAGGGTCTGGAATTTGTTTCCATTTGTTTAACCAGATGCATATGTTTGTAGATATTGTGATGGTAGATTGTGTTTCTCCCTTTCCATCAGTGTATGATTTTTTTTTTAGTGAGACTTACAGTAAAAAGATTTTCGGTATTTTTGGTGGTTTTTAGTAGAACTATGAAGTGCAATATCCAAAGTGTTGTCTGTTTGTGTATAAGGTTTGTGATTCACAGTGACTTAGGAGACAAACCAGAAATGCTTTAGAAATTATGAAAGATACAGCTCCATCTTGTCAGTGTTAAGAAGCAAGATTGTTTCTCTTCCCATGGAGATCTGTTTGTAAAACAACTTCAGCTGTTTTCTCCTGTATACAGATATATCAATACAGACTTATTTTTTGGTGCTTAGAAAATTAAAATAGATTTTTTTTCTCTTTTTTTAAGCAGGTCACTTCAGTAGTTACTAGTGTGATGATAGACATTCTTAAAAGAATGAGTTTGAAGAGTTTTAGTAGATTGATTTTGATTATTATTTATTTTTAATCCTTTCTCCACCCAGCCCCTCCTTTTGTTAAAAAAGGCATTATGCAAGCTGTCTTACAATATTGGATGTTTCCATAACCTTGGAATTCATCTTCCAAAAATATTCATATCTAACTCTGAACATTATTCAGATTGTTTAGTTTTTATTTTACTATATCATATAAATGTGGCAGAAAAATTATTACATAATTGAATTGAAGTATTTGAACTAAAATATTTTGTGTCTTCTCTTCCCCATCCCCCTCCCTGTCTGAATTAGGGGTTGATATCGAATCAGCTCGAAAAGAAGAAGAACGAATAATGCTAAGAGATGCAAGACAGTGGCTCAACAGTGGCCATATAAATGATATCAGGCATGCAAAATCTGGTGGTACGGCACTTCATGTAGCTGCTGCTAAGGGCTATACAGAAGTCTTAAAGTAAGTGTGGTTTAGCTTTTTCATATTTTATTGTCTTGATGTAATGCTGCTTGGATTTGGGCACTTACCGTTTTTAGGGAGCGTATCTTGAAAATCCCTGTCTCTCTTGAACAATCTATTCTCAAAGCTTGATTTTATGTTTTCAGGCACTCATAAATCATGAGGTAGTTAGCTTTCTATTCTAAGTCATTCAAAAGATGAATAACAGTATACGTGTTGAGCTTGAATACTTACTTGAAAGAAGAAAGTTGATAAAAAACTTGCCCTGTTTCTAAAGCCAGCTATGTGAACAAGCTTAAGACCTTTTCCTAATGCCAGTTAGCATCTGGTTGGTGCATAGTTTTAAGACACCATATTTATTTCCATACATACAGCAGAGTTTGTAATCCAGGCTAAAAGTTTTTACAGTTAAAAACCAGATAATTTAATTTTGTGGTTTGATGATGTTTTTAAAAGTCATGACTCTTGAAATCTTCCCTGGAAAGCTTTAAGCTTCAGGTGTCCCCTAACTCACAGCTTTTCATTAATGTAATAGCAATAAATATCATAACATATTTAATTTCTTTTTCCTCAAAGCTCTGTTTTGATTGTAGTAAAGCATAATTAGCAATACATAGCTTTAACATGCTTGTAAATTTATTTGACTGCTTTAGCAGTGCTAGGAGCACTTGCAAACTGTAACATGAGTGAAAATGAGCACACATTCTGACTGTGAGTATTGGTGCCTTTAAGGTCTGCAAAGCAATTTATTGAATTGGAGTTCTGTTTCAAAAAACCCCGATGCTTCAACATGATGAAGAGAAATTACTCTGTTGGAAAAGAGTAATTTTTTTTTTTAGAGTAGCAGGTGTCTGTAAGAGTTGTATCTATAACTGTTTGGGTGTTTTTTAGCTCCCTCAGTTCTTGTCTTTCTTCTAGTCCAGTCTGTATACTTCTCCTGGGAGAGGCAAAACGTGTGTGCAGTCCATTTTTGTGATTGCTTTAAATTATCAAAAAAATGTACTCTGTATTGGATGCAAGACTGCAAGATTTGCAACTGAGCATGTGTGAAAGTTGACTCATTGGAGGATATTACGTATATTAGCTCTCGAGGAACTGTGAGAATTTTTTGAAAATAATATTTCGTTCTTAGGTGATTTTTAACAATTATGGACAGTGGTTCAGAGAGCTCTTAGATCTTTACATAAAAATACTTGTTAGGTTAATTGTCCTTTGTCACTTCGATGCTCTTCTGAGAACCATGATGAGTGTGAGTGCTGAATGCAGGCAGAACAGTATGTCCTCTCTTTGGGGAAATCTGCTCCTTCTCAGAGAACAGTTGAAGCATGTAAACACTAGATTTTTTGCAGAAAGTTAAAGTTTCAGGAAGCTAATTTTAGAGTGGAAGGAGATTTTAATAGTTTACTAATAATAACACTGTATCTAACAATTTTTTACATTTTACAACTCCTTTTTTTAAAAAGCCTTTTGCCTATTACTGCATGTGCAGAGAAGAATATGTAGCTATAGAAACAATGGTCTTTGTAGAGGAAGTGAATAGAGAAGAAAATGGAAAAGGCTGTTTTTCTTTAATTTTCCTTAAAATATATATACATACCAGCTAAACAATGAAAAGGCACATGTTTCTGTGAGAAGTAAAATTAATCAATTGTCAATAGCCCAACTAAAACATCTATGAGAAAAAAAAGAAAGCTATTACCATAGAGCAGTTTTACAACTTTTATGAAAATTTATTTATCTCTGTTGGCAGTGTCAAGATCTCTTTCTTTTAATTTCTTCAGGCTTTTAATACAGGCTCACTATGATGTAAATATTAAAGATTATGATGGCTGGACACCACTTCATGCTGCTGCTCACTGGGGTAAAGAAGAAGCATGTCGCATTTTAGTGGAAAACCTATGTGATATGGAGGCTGTCAACAAAGTGGTAGGATTTTTATGTAATCCTTGTCAAGATACAAAGTTCTGGTCTCTAAAGTGACTTTAGAAGCCAGGGTAAGAAAAGTGATGATAAACTGCTGTTTACTGTACGTGGAGCTTTATATAATGCATGTGTTGTCAAAACAGCATGGTTGCGTTCAGAACTAAATTCTCTGATTTTCTAAATTAATTTCCAGGCCACCTTTATGCTTAGCTCTGTATTAAATGGTCCATTCAATCATTGACATGGAAATTCACAACTGGAAGAGTTAGTTGACATTTCAGAGGTACAGAATTAGTGCCTTGATGGATTGCATTCAGGCTTTCATTTGATCTCTGAAGATTGTGATGGTGCCTTTGGGTAGTGTTTTAACTCTTAAAATCAGCTTGTGTTGGTATATTAAGGACTTGTCACTATATTATGCTGATTTGGGTGTGGTGGAAGAAACTTGTAGGCAACTCTGGACCCCCTGGACATAACCTGAATGCTTCCTAAGCTCTATTTCTTTGACTTTTATGTGATGGCCTGTGTAGCTTGCTGATCTTGTTCCCAGTAGACATAAATATGTTCATGAGTCCCCATAACTATCACAAGGATCCAACCCTTTTCATTCAGCCATGTAAGTGCTGAGATCTCATTCTTCTCCTAGTAATGTTTTACTGATAGATTCTATTCTACTTCCAATTTATGTGTTGGATTTTTTACTGGGGTTGTGAAAATGGGGATGTTATACACTAGAGAGCACTCTCATAAAAGTGTGTTCAAATCCACGGGACAAGAATAAGTAAAAAGGAGGCACAGAGAGATGTCAGCTGGTTTTGGGGGTTTTTTTTTTGGTATATGGACTTGTCTCTGCAAGCTAGGAAAGTTTTGCCTGGTTTTAAGTAAGCTAGTGAGCATTTTTGCTTTTGGAGATTAGAGGATTGAAAACTCTGGATTTGGTTTCAGTTGTATGCGCTTAGCGTCTCAGAGAACTCGGCCATTATTAGCTGAAGTCAGGTGCTGTTTAGGCACCTGGCTTCAGGTATCAACTGTTGCAGATTTGTGTTTAAGATGTAACCTTCCAACTGCAACAGTTTTCTGCAAGGTGACTTTTTGTGGTCATAGTAGGCCTTAACTACCACATAATAGCTACCTAAAAATAGAAGACCGCAATAAAAACTGTAGTTATAATGCAAATATAACCTTGTGATAATAGTTCACATAGCAGAAGACCTGAAGCAGTTTTGGCTAGTGCTTGTTGAAAGGTGCACATGCTTCTGCTGTGTGATCAGAATTAGTGGTTTAAAGGTTCAACCTTTCTAACCAGTTAATATAGTCTTCTCAGTGTAGTTAGGATCACCTTTCTTTATCTTTATAAGCTGCTGTGGCCGCTTTTCAATGACAACTCTGTTTTTATTACTGGTTATTGTACAGAACTACTCCCTAGTTTGGTCTTACCATGGTCCCCCCAACATCTCAGCAAGTCCACCCAGCATTTTGGTTTATGCATTTATGCCAGTGAATGTAGGACTTTGCCTAGATTCCAGCCTTCAAGTATATGTTCCATGGAAATCGTGTCCTAAGGAGAAATAACAAGTGGTTGTAGCAGATCTTCTGTAAAATAGAATAAAATAGAAATAAAATTGAAATTTCAATCGTAAATTGAAAAATACAGTTTTGCTGAAAAATGTAAATGTGTGACTGCTTATATTTAGTATAACTCCCTTAAATCATTAAAACTTAAAAAATCAAGCTATATGTGATAGTCTGAGATGGGCAGGATACTGGACTGCTCAGGGTCCATCCACCCAAGTGCCATTGTGAACAGTTGTTTGGTGCTAATACTGTGAGATTATGTCCTTCAATCTACTTTTCATTCAGAGTGGTTTTTTTTTTCCTTCATACAACCTTAAAATTTTTTTGTCATGTCTTTATCACTTAAAATGTGTTTACTCATCAGGTATAAATGTTTTTGTTTGAATTCCCCTCTCCCCTCTAAAGAAAAGGAATATTGCAAAATTGTTTTTACATACTGACAGACTAACAGTTTGATTCATATTTTCCAATTTCTCTCTCTAAATGTTCTCCTTAACCTGCATCATCATGTGATGAGATGACATCGTAGTCCGATATATTTAAATTCTGTTGTACAATTACGACATTTTACTTCTTCCCCTTCTCCAGGGTCAGACAGCATTTGATGTGGCAGATGAAGATATTCTAGGATATTTAGAAGAGTTACAGAAGAAGCAGAATCTGGTAGGCCTCGTGCATATATATATATGTATGTATGTATGTATTATGTTATATTTTATAATACGTTTAATTATGGTATCCAACTCAGGGCAGCATATAGATTAAAACCAAAGTTTTCAATTCAGGGCTTCAATTCAGCGGATACCACAGTCATCTCAAAAGGTCTTTTATGTCCTTACTTGGTCACCTATGGTGACCAAAAAAGCCTTGGAAGAAAAAAGGCGATCTACAACTTGCCTTGTCCAGTGGGCATTTTATGATCTGAAGAATCGACAATGAGCATGTTACTTGGAATAATAGTTTCTAAGACTTCTAGAGCTTTGAACATTCATACTTTGAAAGTTTATACACATTGTAGTGTTCGTAGTATTTAGCGCTTCCCCTCCGTTTGTGATTTTGTCACACTGATGCCATTCTAACAATTAAACTGCATCATTCTATGTTTTGAAGCTTCATAGTGAAAAACGTGAAAAGAAATCTCCCCTAATTGAATCCACAGCCAACATGGATAATAATCAGACCCAGAAAACATTTAAAAAGTAAGTAAAAATAGGAAAAATTATGAAGTCTTTAAAAAATGACTTTACAAGCTGTCACAAAGTCCTACTTAACAGGCTTTAGTAAATTTTTCAGTACTAAATAAATACTTCTCTTTTCAAACTCAGTAAGGAGACACTCATTATGGAGCAAGAAAAGAATGCATCCAGTACAGAGTCTCTGGAGCAAGAGAAAGCAGATGAAGAAGAAGAAGGAAAGAAGGATGAATCCAGTTGTTCCAGTGAAGAGGAAGAGGATGATGACTCAGAATCTGAAGCAGAGACAGGTACGTTATTTGGAGCATTGCCTTTCATTAAATATTCACTTTATAAATTTACTTATTTAATATCACATAATACAGAGTTAAGTATGTTACATTTCACTTAGTCTTCTATATTGCACCAAGTTTCCAATTATTTTAAAGTAAGTTTATATATGTCTAAAGTCAAGTTATAACAGATGTATCAAATGGATGTCTTTACTGGTAGCTCCTTAGGTTAAAGCTATTAACCAGCTTACTTGATTGGCTGCTTAACAAATTGATGCTTTTAATTAGATAGATAGAATAATATAAGCCTGAATTAGCATGTCAGAAACATTGAAAAAGTTAAAAGATCAAATTAGAGAGAAGACTTCTTAGCAGTATTTGCTGGTGGAACTATTATAGAGATTGGATCAGCAGAAATGCAAACATTCTTATTTGTTCTTATCATCTTGAAGTAATTACCAATTAATCTAACTTGGGTATTCATAAAGTAGTAGTGCATATATTTTCAGTGTGTACTGAGATAAACTTTTAAAGGTGTTATATTAATACTAACTGTTACTTCGTTTATAATTTCAGTTCAGGAGGAATGTTCTTTGAAAAGTTTTGCATTGTGTGCACATCACTCTCTTTCTCTCTTGAGAAATGGAATTAGTTGTTTTTCTCTTGAACAATTATCAGAGTAGCAAGTACTGATACACGAGCAGCATAGTGTTTTTTCCTTTGAAATCAGAAAACAAGTGTCTGACAATAAGTGTTTAAAGATGTATGTTCAAGCCTAATAAAGAATATTAGAATTGCACTGCAGAAGTACAATACATAGACATAGATGTCATTAGAAATAGCTTGATAATATTTTATACTTAAACTTCAAAAATAAGTAACCCTTTTTGGTGAGCTGTCAGTTTTCATTTTAATACATTCTAATTTCTTTACCTGAAAAGATAAGACTAAGAAGGTGTTTTAGAGCCAGCCAGTCTATCATAAGCATTTAATGTAGGTAGAAGTAAAAATAACTTGCAAAACTAAACTTTCTATTATGGTNNTGTGACCTGAAATAATCCAGCATTTCAGTATTAAGCTGAAAAAAAGTGTCTGGCAAGCCTTGTAATTACTCTTTCACCTTAGTGTACTTGCATCTGTTATTTACTGAACTTTGCTGCACTCAAACTGCTTATAATATATAATTTGTAGTAATTTCACTGTCACTGAACTGCCTGTAATGTCTGCTGAACTTATGGCTCTGGTAACTGGGTTCTCTCCATTGCCAATAGTTTGTGCCAGGAAAATTTGACTGTGACACAAGAATTAATTTGTGTAAACTTTGGGGGTTTTAATATCAACAAGACTTTATCATACTTTATTTGGCAAGATATACTTTAAGCTTTTCCCTGTAGAGCTACGTCTCTTAAGTTCCAGGCTTTTACTTTCCCTTTTTTTACCATTATTCAGCTTAAAGTAGTGAAAAATATTATTATTATAAGGAGCATTCTGGTTGTGAAATATTTTAACAGTGTTCAGTATTCTGAAGTACTGGAAATGGTGAATTCTAATATTTTGGGATAATTAAAATGTTTTCCTGTATTTTTATTTCATTGAGTACATGAGAATATAGTTTAAAAATATAATACACTTCTTGGTCTGTAAGGGCAAGAAGGGAAATACTAATATAAAAGTAGCTTATTGCAAAGGACAGGGAAGCAAGATAAAAAATAAAATTTTCATCAGTTCAGGTTTTGTAACTTCATTTTTTTGACATACTTTAATTCTTTTTTTTAATTAGTCCGTATCAGCTCAGTCATGCATACAACTATGCTCTTGCTGTTCTAGAAATAATTTCAGAATACAGTAACGAAAAATCCATTTTTCTACTTCCATGCTTTCACTCCTGATACTGATGCCTTGAGAGGCCACCTAGAACAGAGGCTAGAGAGTGTTAAAGGAATAAAGTAGGTATTTATTAAAAAGGTCCTCAAAGGATACACCTTGGGCAGTAAAGGAGCCCAGCTGTGGCTCTGCCCAAGATGGACGCTGGGTCACAAGTTTTCACAGTTTTATAAGTTTTGGTCCATTTACATATCAGAGTTAATTGTCCAATTACAGCTTCAGGTTATGAAGCCCCATCCTCCCAGATTACTCTCCTTAATTCACTGTTGTTTACACTTTTTGGGCCTGAAGCTGCAACAGCGTCCTTGGTTCTTGGGCTGCAAAAGGATTGTTTTGTCTAACTAAACTGTGAAGAGAACTTGCAAACACTTATATGAAGTTCAGAGTTATATACTAATGCAGTACAGAATCTGGAAAATATGAAAGCTAAAGCTTAAGGCATCATTTCTGTATATTTTAAAGATGTATTACTTACAAATTTCTATCAGATCTGCCTGTGCATCATCTGAAATCATACTGTCAGTCCGCATTGCCTTGTTAAGTTTTTTATCACCTAGGATTTTACCACCACTTTTTTTCCCCTTGTGTTTAAAAAGAACTTTCCATTTAGTGCCATTGGTCATGTAAGCTGTGTATATTTGTATTTCTTTACTGCATAACTAACATTTAAAACATCTATTCACCTAGACAAGTGAATAAGTATGTAACAGCAATGCCATGGATTACACAATTTCTAATTGTAGATCAGTACTTGGTTGAATTTTAATGTTAGTTGTGAGAACACTGCATGAAAACCTTGCATATTTTCTAAATTATTGCTCTTAGGCTTTACAGGTCACATAGATGGAAAGATGTGTTTGTAGTGGGACCAGAACCAGTGGGGATTCAACCTCATGTTGCTTCACACTACACTAATAAATAGGAGGCAACATCCGAGCCCAAAGAATGTGCAGTAGAAGCGAGGTGTAACATTATGAAGCTCAAGCAAAAGCAGTGACAGCAGTTGTTGTATCTCAATCATGACATTTTCTGTGTGTTAGTGTAAGAAGGGTTAAGGTTCATAAACCATGGACAGAGGAAGGTATTTGGACAAAGCAGAAGAGAGTAGGTAGGTGGACAGTGAAATGTAGATAAGAAAAACATAGGACAAAGAAGGAATGAAGCAAATGGAAAATTGGTGTTCTGGAAGGCAAGTCCCTGCCTCGGCTCATTCTGGTGACCAGGATTCCTGATGGAGTTCTCTGCACAGTTAATTATTTCTTTGAACTCAAACGTGCGTAGTTATCAGAGAATAAATGTTTTACTTTGAATTGGCACCTGCCTTCTGTAGTTTGCATTAACTATTACAGAATCACAGAATCAAAGGATAGTCAGGGTAGGAAGGAAGCTCTGGAAGTCATCAGCTTCCAACTTCGCATGCCAGGGGAGGGTGACCCTAGAGCGGGTTACACACAAGAGCATCCTGGTGGGTTTTGAATGTCTCCAGAGAGGGAGATTCTTCTTGAATTTTAGTGTATGGCACTTGCTCCTTGTCCTATCACTGGACACCAGCAAAAGGAGTCTGGCATCATCCTCGACACTTGCCTTTGAGATATTTATATGCATTAATGAGATCAGATGAGCTCCTAACATATCTCCTGCTGTTACAGTTTTTATGGTCATTAGCCAGCTACTAAAATACAGGCTGTGTTGGGAAGCTGAAATCTCTGTCTCCAGAGGTTTCCAAGATTTGATTCATCAAACCCTTGAGCAACCTGATGCATAGGCAGGATTGACCCTCCTTTGAGTAGAAGGTTGAATTAGTAATCTCCTGAGTCACTTTGAACCTGAATGATTCTGTAGTTCTGTCTCTGCATCTCTGAGTGGTAACACTGATGAATACAAAGAAAATTTTACAACCATTTGGGGAAAAAAAGGTGGACCTAGCTGAGATGTAAATTGGGAGTGAGGGAGAAAACACTGAGGAATAAATAGTAAAATGCTGGTCATAAGGTTAGCCATCAAATTTGTTGGATAGAAATTCAACTTGTAAAAAAAATCTTGTAAATATTTTGCAGATAAGACCAAAACCTTGGCAACTAATAATGCAAATACCACAAGTTCACAATCAGCATCAGTAACTGTGATGGCACCTTCAGTAGCTGGTGGCCAAGGGGCACCTACATCACCTGTTAAGAAGGTAAAAGAAAATATCTTTTTATTTTCTATTATATTGTGATCTTATGGTTTTCTATTTCTTTTTTTCTGTGTAATTATATCTTTTTTTGATTCCAGTGTAAGTAGTAGATTTGGTTAATCAGGGAAGTGATAAAAATATGCATATTCTTTAAATACTTTCTGTTCTTCCCCAGAAACTGTTTAATTTTTTAAAAAATTTTGAATGGCTTTAATTCTGAACAGGGACCTAAAATGCAGAACTATGAAATACCTGAATGTAAAATCCTTCTAAAAAAGAAAAAAATCTTTGCAAAGTGAATGGAGTTCTTGTTTTTTCTCAAGCTAAACTTCATCTTTTGAAGGTCTTTTTCTATGTCAGACTCCTCCTAAATTTCTAGAAGCTACAGTTCTACTGTCTCACTGTGCCTGTATTTCTGATACACTTAATTCAAGGGAGGCAGGTATTCCTGTGACTTTAGGAGTCCCTTAAAGTATTCAGCTAGTGCTTTGGCACGGAAGTTGAAAATGATACCTGAAATAAGAAGTAGAAAGTGGTGTGGGTCTCATCCCTGTTTTAATATGGTAGCTTATGGAAGAGCTAGATAATAGGCACACATGATCTATTCAATGCACAGCTGAAAACCACACCTAGCAAAGCCATATTGCTTGCTGGAAGACTTTATAGCTTGTAAGTTGACGGGAAAAGTTAATTTGGATGAACTTTAGGTTTACTTGGCAGGGGGAAGATAGGTATGCCCAGGGAAAAACATTACAGTAGATGGTAATGCATAGTCAGAAGGCAACATGTAGGTCAAACTTCTAGAATATCAGACCAAACTGGATAGTAAGCCAGTAAATCTTCATTTGTCATTCATTACAACTTTTCTATACACATCATCATCAAAGTGTAATCCTCCACTGATGTATCTGAAAAGCGTGTTCAAGAGAAATGATAACCATGATATACTGCTGCCACAGTAGAGAGAAAACACGTACTACTAGGAGAAGTGTATAAAATAAATGTGACATTACTGGGGTTATACTTCCATATTCCCAGTAGAATCTAATAGTGATTCATCTTACAAAGTATACTTTAATGTAACAGGTGCAGATATGTGATTTAATGATGGAGGGAGTATTTTCATAAGAGGGGAAATAAACTCAATTTTAAGCTAAATTAGAACCTTTTGCAAATCATCAGTACACTTTTAATTTTGTTATGCAGAAATGAATGGTTTATATTTTGGTCTTCTAGGTAAAAAGTGCAGGCGAAAAGTAAGCTGTAGTTATCTTCCTATTACTATGTGAAAAGGTCAGGGCCTTCTGTAGCTACAAAATAAATGTACATTTTATCAATATTATAATCTTGTAACATACCAGGTACATATGATCTAAAGGAGCAGTTACAGCTCCTATCAGTAAACAAAAATGCTTTAAACTGTTTTTACCAATGAAGGTAAAGCAGGACTCTGTGATCTTGCACCTACACTTACCCCTGCCTTTTTGGGTCTGCACCATCTGATTTGCTGTAGCTGCACATCTGCTTTTACATGATAGATGGCCAAACCAAGGGGTGCAGATGCAGTATACTAAACTAGAAGTCAGCTTTCCTTCAGTCTACATTGCTTGCAGTAATGCTGCTCTCTGACTGCAGGTACTGAATGTAAGGAAGTTTGGGAGGGATAGCTATGCTAGCGTGGGATGTGATTCAGGGATATGAATGGTAAGAAGATAAGGGGTATGTTAGTGTGAATCTTCCACTGTTCTTGACAGTGTGGAGGATTTAGGCCATGGACCTTGTAAGATCACAGGCTTTGTTGTTCTTTTCTAGGCAAGCTGTAATTCTGTCTCTGAATGACCTGAACATGCTGTGCTACATTTAGTTACAATCTGTTACTGAGGTTTTAAGTGTCTTGCTGCTTTTTTGGTATTTTTTTGTTGTAATGAAGAGTTACTTAATATAAACCTAGGAACCAACAATATGGTGCTAAAACAACCTTTTGTTTCTATTTTCCTTCCTTTCAATCTTCATCTTTGTCTTGTCTTAATTGGCTTTAGTATGATTTCATTCCTTCTATCATGCCTGTCATGGAGTCGGTAGATCCTGCATCATGGAGGCAGGGCTTGCGCAGAACTGGCATTGTTCTTGTGCCCAGTAAGGGTGAAAAATCTGTGGTGAGGTTCTTATGTGCACAGGTTTATGTACAGGTTGCAAAATAACATATTTAATCAAAATGTTAATACTAGATTTGCATGTTTCTAAGTTTTTATCTCAAGTTCACACCGTGTATTACGAAGTGTGGGTTTTTGTAAGCTAACTTTTATAGGAGTGGCATTCCTTCACCAGTCTTACGTTTCTGATCTCGTTGACTAATTCAAGAGAAAAGTGCATAGGTTGCCTCTCACTACAGCTTCCCTACGAATTCAGCACTTAGGATTATTAAAAACAGTTGTGTTCCAAATCTTTGCAAGAAGCATGAATTACCATGGATAACGTAAATTAATAATGTAAATTCATTTTCATGTGTTTTATAGTTTCCAACATCTACAACCAAGGTTTCTCCCAAAGATGAAGAGAGGAAGGATGAATCTCCTGCCTCGTGGAGGTTGGGTCTTAGAAAAACTGGTAGTTATGGTGCTCTTGCAGAAATAACTGCTTCCAAAGAAGCTCAGAAGGAAAAGGACTCTGCAGGTGTTATGCGTTCTGCATCAAGTCCTAGACTTTCCTCTTCACTAGACAACAAAGAAAAGGTAATAATTTTCAGGATAAAATAACATTTTAAGGAATTCATACACCTTTCTTAGTATAGATATTAACAATGTATTATGAAAGTAAGATTGTAGTACACATCTGTCCTTTACTAAAATTCCAAGAAGATAAATTACAGAGCTTCTTTGTATTATCACTCAAAGTGTGATATGCTCCTTCAGTGTCTGGTTATCTAGTACATAGGTCTGGCATTTAATCCCTTTTTAGGACTTGCGAAGCTAGTTGTCATTTTTACAGTTTGGGGACATCAGAGATTTGATAGCTTTTGCATCACTTGGAGAATGTTGCTAAAAGAATCTTATAAATGAAAGAAGTCTATTTTGTATTGATTTTCATTTTGTAGGGATTTTTTTATTTTTAAAAATTGCTTCTGTAACTAAACATAGATACACTAAACCAAGTGTTGTTCAGGTAGCTGAACAAAATAGAACTTGTGGTTCTATTTCAAATACAAATGTTTATATGATATAAAGATTAAGAATAATAATGTACTGTACTATATAAAAATACTGAACCAGTTGCTTTCAGGAATCACTGTTGGAATTGTACTGCAGTGAAGCAGAAAAAAGAGAAATAATTCATTAGCATCACTAGAATGGAAGTATTAGCAGTTTCCTTTTCCTGTTGTAGTCTTTTATGATACTTAACAAAAGCTTAAAACTCATTTGTATAATTGGCTCACAATAAATACAGCTAGAGTTGGCATATGATGATTTTCCAGACAAGATAATCAATAATAGTAACAATTAACAAAAAACTCACGTCTTTCAGGAGAAAGATGGAAAAGGAACTCGACTTGCATATGTTGCACCTACAATACCAAGAAGGCTCGCCAGTACCTCTGACATTGATGAAAAAGAAAACAGGTGACTCTGAAGTTAATTTTTTTTCTTTTTAATAAAAAATTTAAATAAGATTTTAGAGTGTCTGACAAACTTACGTGTTTAAAAGCAGTGCTAATTTATAGCATTATCTGGCTGTATAGATTATGCTAATTCATATGGCAGACCAATTCCTGAAGATTTTTGATCTTGTAAATTATAATGACCTTTTCTAGAGTCCAAATTATTCTATGACAAGAGCAGAATTCAGTGAAGAATGTTGTCTTATTGGGAAAGAAAATAAATAAAATCCAAAATATGAAGTCCTAAACTTTAAAGCGATTGAAAGGTGCTAAAAGTGTTTTAGTGCTTGTCTTGAGTCACGAAATGCTGCTACTGGGCTACATTATTACTTTTGATTATGATAAAACTATGTGTTTCTTATGGACTTCTCTTAAACCATATTGTGCAGCAGCAATACAGGAATCATAGGTTATATAAGCAATTCTTCTACGTTTCTTGTTTACATGTTGACTTTTCATTATCTTTTGGAGATTTTTAACTTTCTTTGCTGCTATTTCTTCTGTAGCTTTCAGAATAAAAGAAGCAAATAGTTAGATGAATAGGCTTGCTGCCTGTTGGGATTTATGGTGCTTTCATGGCGTATTTATACAGTCAGAACCTTCCTGTTTTTCACTTCTCCTTTATTGAGGTGCTGTGGGGATGTTTTCTGCGGTTTCTGTAAAATGCATAGTACAAAACTTAGAGGTCTCCATAATGCCTTGGTTTTGGTTGGATCATATCCAGATAGATGAATGCTGGATGACCTGAACTGAAAATCCTTTGATTGCTTGAAATCTGCTGTTGTAATCCTTGTCTGTAAGATTGATAATCTCTTTATACCTGAAGAGGAATGTTTTTGTTGCTTTCCTTGAGAACTCTGTGTTTCAGTGCAAACGCAAGATAAATACTATATTTTCTTATGCTTGCAGGAAGTTGCTTAAGTTTAGTCTCTGGGTGACAAATTCTGTTTTGAAACAGAATTTCAGATATTTCAGGGATATTTCAGGTCTCACACTCTCTAGCTAACATCCTGTGTGAGTGACGGAAGTGACTTCAAGATGAATCTATCTGGGCTCTTAGATTAACAAATCTCAGACACCCAGCCTCAGTTGAGTAGCCAGTGCTACGGCAAAAGTACTATAGTGTCTTGACAAAGTGAAACCTTGAGTAATTATGAAGAATTTGACATTCAGCAGGACCTTTCTGTGGTATATGATACCTCAGAATTTGTGTTTCTCTTTGCTGGTAAAAAGCAACACTACATTGGTCTATTGTTCATCATTTTCTAATATTGTTTCCAGCTGCAGAAGTACTAACATATATTTTCATGCAAAAAGACGTACATTATGATGGCCAAAGGTATCTGAATAGAAAATACATATTTTCAAAGTTTTATTTTGCCTTGTACACCTGATTGCCTTATATATAATTTTGGGAAAGACATTTTATTCTTTCTACTGTCTGAACTTCAAATCTTGAGCTGACATTTTTATTAGAAATTCAGTTTTTACGTGTCAGTTTTTGGGATAGTTTTTCTAAGTAGATTTTTGCAAAGTTATTCCTTGCTGCTATAAACTGCAACAGCAGTCTGGAAATTCCTTATGACTGAAGTCATGTCAGTTAGTGATACATGTCAGACCCCTCAGGAGTGGCTACTGCAAGCCTGGTTACACTGATCATGAGTTCTAAAGGCTTTTCAGCTTTTAAACTTCCTATAACATCAAAGAATGAAAAATTCTGTCAAATGAGCTATTGAAAAGCCCAAGTAGGTTTTCCTTATTGCATTGGATAATCTCAGGAGCAAACAGAAAAATGTCTTACTCCTTTTCTGAGAAAAACAAAGCCAGCAATGACTGCAGATAAAAACCAGTAATTGATTTCATGTTGATTAAATCCTCTCTAGCAGTTTTCTTTTGATGCTGCTTTCTTCTTATGTTTCTAATTGTGATAATGTGAATGTAGTATCTTTCCACAGAGGCTTGAAAATTATTGTCCCTAAAAACAATTTTATTGCTTATTCAGTTGTGTTTATTTTAAGTGTGTTATCCAGGATTTTAATTCGAAGCTCCTGTTCAGCTCATATCAACAACAGCCTTCTTTAATGTGAGTGTGCTAAGCTAAAATCTCTTTTACAGAGATTCGTCTGCTAGTTCAATACGTGGTGGCAGTTCCTACACCAGGAGAAAATGGGAGGAAGATGTCAAGAAAAACAGTTCAAATGAAAGTCCTATATCATTAAACACAACTTATCAAAGAAGGTGGGGGATTTTCTCTTTTGTTTTTTATTTTTTTAATCAAAATAGACTTAACAAGTACGGAATCATTTTTTGAGGACAGTTTAAAATTGAATGATGACATATTGCCATGTTCATAATAATTGCAAAGTGTGTGTTGCAGTGGTTGTGCTGGTTTTAAATGTGCAGTTGTATGCTGATACAGGGGTTGTGCTGATTTTAAACTATGTAGTTAAAGTTAGATGCTTTCTTTTTCCTATGGTTTATTTCAGTTTGGGGTTCATATGACTCTTTCCAGATGAGTTCAGTAGTCAAAGATTATTTTAAATGTTGCAATAGAAGTATTTCTGCTTGGTATATGAAAAGGGGGAAGACACTGTCTCTCTTAAATTCTGGTTATTGCGTGACAGTCTTGGAGGTACTGGACTGCTGTCCTTAATTCTAAATTATAGCCATACCTATGTTGAGTATCAGCATCATAGAATACATAAAATTCACTTGAATGCAAACTAAATAATGAAAATATGAGTTCTCAGATGTGCTGGTTCCTAACTTGCAGAATTTTCTTTAGAGGAATCATATGCTGCACATACATACATGATTAACTTTGCTGTATTGTGTAGTTTCAATGTAGCTATTTGAGTTAAATTATTCATTGTAGTTAGTGGGTCAATAAATAGCTAAAATGAGTAGATCAAAGAAAAGAGTCAAATAACTAAGCTGCATGTTGGTGTGTGATGCTGATATACGTGATGCATACTTAGCATTTTTTTGAGTCTTGACGTTGATATTATCAGTAACCAGGCTGTCTCATACAGCATAATGCATATTTATTTCTTGTAAAGCAATGGGTCTGCTTTATAGCTTGAAGAGCAAGGGAAAAAACAGAGTGGGAGGTTATTATTCCTGCGAATGATTAAAGATTATTTAAAAAATGGGGCAGTATATTTAATTGCTTTCAAATTATAAGAGGAGTGATATTGATGACATTTTCTTTTCTGACAAGCTGTGCAGTAAGGTTCTGCATTTTCTGAGGTATTCAATGTGGGTGAAACAGCAGTTTAAAACGGGGACATCAGGGACCCTATATTAATACTTAAGTAGATGCGATCAAGACATTCTTACATAAATGAGTGAGATTCCATTCTTTATCCTCTTCGGTGAAGAAATGGGACTAAGGCACACTTCTGCTGCCCTCTGAAGTCAGAAATTAGAAGTCCTAGCCAAGGAAACAATGAAAAAAATGCTTTTGCAGCAGAAGTTTCCAAGACTCAGCTGAGGCACAGAATACATGGGCAGATATTTAATATATAATTCACAACTTGGTGGTATTTTAATGAGTAAATTTAAGTAATAAATGCGGCCATTGTACGTGTCTCTCCTTCAGTGGCTCCTTTGGTAGAAGACAAGATGATTTGATAAGTTCTAATGTTCCAAGTACTGCATCAACAGTTACCTCTTCTGCTGGTCTTCAGAAAACGCTGCCTGTCAGCACAAACACTACTACGAAGAGTACAACGGGTTCTACTTCAGCAGGTGTACAAAGCAGGTAATGCCACCAGGACTTTTTCTCTTTTTTTTTTTTTTTTGTCAGGTCTACTGTTTGCTTATGTATGTGCATGCGTTCTTGTTTGGTAGATCCTGGGGCTCTGGATTTTTTCACTTTCCTATTAAATTTGTTTGGATTTTATACAATTTGGCTCAAAATTTGTAAATGGCTTTCTACTGTAACATGAAAGCCATGCTGGTATAAAAAAATAAATCAAATGTTAGAAGGGTCTGAAGAATAAAGGTTCAGTTATTGTGAACTACTAATTCTTAATTTATTCAATTCAATAGCTCAAGGTGAGCTTTCGTGGTAGAGACATTTCTCAGTTTGCTTCTTAAAAAAAAAATCCATCCCTCAATTTACATGTTATTAGTTGTTTAGTAAAGTGCTTTCATTGTTTAGCTGTTTCCTTTTCTCTTTTTTTGTGTTGCTGCTTGTTATGCTGTAGTACCTCAAATCGTTTGTGGGCTGAGGATAGTACTGAGAAAGAAAAGGACAGTGTTCCTACAGCAGTGACCGTTCCTGTTGCACCATCTGTTGTAAATGCTGCAGCCACTACCACAGCCATGACTACAGCTACTTCTGGCACTGTGTCCTCAACATCAGAGGTCAGGGAGAGACGGAGGTGTGTAAAGGTCCTAAGAGTAATGTTGCTCTTACACAAAAGTTATACTTTTCTTTTTATTATTTAAAGGAATGTGTTGGTTACTACAGATTTGAACAGTACTGTGTGTAAAGCAGTGTTGTTTTCTTGCTGCATGTTGAAACAACTGGTACCTCAGTTTATCTAAGAGCTTAGTACTAGTAGAGACCATTCATGAAATTTAAACTTTGATATGGTATGATTTTGACTGGCCTTGGGTTCTCATAGGGTAAATGGTATATTCAGATTTATATTTCTCTTAACAGATTAAATGAGTCCTCTTACAAATACCAGTACTGGAACACTGTAAAAACACTGAATTAAAAATAATAAAATGGGTAATTACTAACTACTACAGCTACATTGCTGCTGATTGAGGTAGTATGCCATTGGCATAAGTCACAGCATAGCATTTTTTCAGTCATTTTGTATGCCTGACATTTTTGAGAAGAGAGTATTGAACCCAACACATTCTGTTTATTTCATTGCATGATTTAGGGTCTCTTCTACTTGAAACGTAGTCAAGCAATTTTAAATGCAATGCTTTAAGAGATATTCAGTACGAAGAATGAGTAAGAAGCTGATGTGAGTCTTATTTTAAGAATATGGTGGTTTTTTCTGTTTACACTTATATGAAGGGCGAGTTAAGGTTGGTGCATATTTGTTTCCATAGTTGTTTCCTTCTATTTATGGAAGCAAAAATAAGATTTCAAAAGATTGTTAATTCCTGATAGCTTTCTCTTGTTCTTCTTTTTCTGGATATTTATAAATGTTTATCCCTTAATCCTCTTGCTGAAATGCAAGTTCAGATTTCTCTGTTGCTCCTGCAGAAGTTTCGAAATGCACCTTCTGTATCAGTTCCAGATATGTTATCTCTGTATGTTCATGGAGGTAATGAAGCTGTTCCTTATTACAGAAGAAAATTGCATTCTTTTGGTTCACTTAAGGCAGCAGCATTTAAAGATTCCTTATAGAAGCCTCATTAGGGTAGTCTATTTTCTGTAGTCTTCCTTCCTGCCCAGAACTGAGATGAAAAAACTTCTATGATATGTGGATTACGTTTTTATTATTCCCCACCATGGTTCAGGAAGGGTCCACATGTGCTAACAATCCATTTCAATAACTACTGTAGTCAGAACCTGCATTTTCTGTAGTGAAATTTGAACCAAACTCAACAACTGAAAATCATAACCAGCAAAATGCACGTTTTCTTGAAAACAATTCAAAGTAGTTCAATTTCTAAAATTCAAATGCTATTTCAGTCTTACATCATCTAGAAAGGCAAGGAAAATTAGAACTAGGCTTTTGCTGTCTTGTTTGCTCTCACTGGTACGTGTATATTAATGTGCATATACTACATATGTTTTAGATACCTGCAGTTGGCCTGAAATTCCATGGTTTTCTCAGACTGGGCTGATTGTTTAATATACTGTTGCAGATGCGTTCTTGATGACATATTAGTATATCCATAAATCTTAGGAATCAAAATTGGAATAATTGCTGCATGCATTTGAGAATGTGGTGCTCTAAATATGAGCACAAGCATATCTATCTGTACATATACAGATAGATATATCTATATATTTATATACAGATGTGTGTATCTACATATGTTTCTCTGCATATGAAAAAATAAATGTATATGAAATATTACATGCTATATATTTTCTTAAGTAATGAAGTTGGTTAATCTGTGTTTGTAGACTGTAATTGTATATTTAGAAAGTATGTTTGGAAGAGTATTTCAAAGATAGTTGGAAAGTGAAGATATTATAAAGTACTTTATTGATGAAGCATGTAATGGTGCATTCTTTTGGAAGCTGAAGAAGCTATATTCTTTATTTGACTTTTAGGATTGATTTAGAGAAACAGGGAAGGAAATTACAAACTTGAGTCTCATGAATAATACAGCATAGGTATCTGGGTGTGGCACTTGCAAGGGATGCTAGGGAAGAGCACTTTCTACTCTTGACTGTAGCTGCAGTGTGCATCTAAAAAGCTGAGACTTCTCATTTTCTCTCAGAGCAATTTAAAGTATTTTGGATTTTTTGGAAGGTAGATGTAAGTACACCAGTTACTAAAAAGCAAGTTGTGGCAAACAGTTTGTAGCAATTTTAAGCCCTAAAGATGACACCCGCTCTGCAGTCAAGCCCTCCTAGGGTAGTGGTGGTTCACATCAAGTTAACTAAAGCACCCTAATGGGCACCCTTTTCTTTATGTGGATAGAGCCCAGAGTTTTTGGGAAACAGAAAGTCAATCAAAAATGCTGTTTGCAAGAGCCCCAGAGAAGGAAATCAGATTTACATAGTGTGGGTTTTTTAAGATGCGCCATGAGATAGGAGTTATTTCAACATTTTTAAGTATAGCAGTTAGTTGTAAGTATTTTAGTGAGGTAGAGCATAGGTTGTAATTCATAGGTCTGTGTAAATGAAGTTTTTTAACTCTTATGATTGTTTCAGAACTCTTTTAGGTATGTGCTAAGGCTACCAAATATATTATTAGATGACCAAACTGCTCTTTCCATACATAAATTATTTAGGTGTTAATACCTGATGGCATAATCACTAGCTAATTATTGAATCCTTAGCCAGTAATTCTTAACTATTCTTAGCTAATGATATATAAAAAGAGACAATCAGAAAATATTACAGAGTCTGATCTAAAGAGGCTCAGAGAGATTTTAAGCAGCCTTTTAGCAACCTTTTGATTTCGCTTTTTTTCAAATCTTTTTTTTTTCCACTTTTTTCCTATGTTTTAGCCAACCCAAGGATTTAAAAACTGTGTGAAATTATAGCAGCTTCTCAGAATATTCTGCCATAGAAAATCAAAAAATGCATTAAGAACTTTTAAGTTCTTTAATTATGGATTTACGTACATAGAAACATTTGCATGTATGTATTTCCTGTTGGTTTTTTAACCTGTTATCTAGATAGAGAATTTCTTAAAAAGAGTCCAGACTGTGTACGTCTACTCTAGTAGTCTTTTATCTTTGATTACAATTACCTGCTTATTCTGCAGGACTTCCATGGATTTCATGAAGATTTATTTTTAAGTTCTTTTTTTTCAAATGGACTTGGGTTATTCAAAGCATGGATGATTCATGTGAAAATATGGTAACAACCTCCTCAGGGATATAATTTCTGGTGAAACGGATGATATAATTAGGTTTTCTGCATTTACAATACATTTGGCTTTTTCTAAAAGCATACAACTTATGTTAAAAGTTAATACACACATATATTTGATGTGTAAATGTCTAACTGGCTCAATCTCTGAGATTTTCTACCACTGTCTTAGTAGACCAGTGAAATACCGAAAGAGCTGAAGTTATATTTATAGAAAATGGTAAAAAGAAATCTAAATTAGGTAGGAAAACTCTGTGTATTTTAATTGAGTTCTAAGGCTGCTGTCTTGATTAGTAGATTGGTATGATATGGATGAAATGTCTGGAATGTAATCTGTCCTATATAGTTAATATTTTCTTCTGACTGCCTTGGTTATCAGTCTGTCTTGTTGTGGGGGGAGGGGTTGACCATTTAATGGCTTTGTGCAAAAATTATCATATGCCAGTTTTGTTTGTAATTAACTCTTTAGATCATACCTCACTCCAGTACGGGATGAAGAGTCCGAGTCCCAAAGAAAAGCTAGATCCAGGCAAGCAAGACAGTCTAGAAGATCTACACAGGTATAGTGTTACTAAAGCTTCTGCATTTTTGAAAACATACCCATAATGTCATTCTTGAGAAACAGGCACAGCATACTGCATTTACATCCATTTCTAATTATTTTTTTCTGTGCATGAACTATTATAGCTAGCATGATTGAGCTGATCAACATGGGTAGCTAATAAGATTCATGACGTAGAAAAAAAATTACTTTTAATCTGGTTTCTCCGGGGAAGGAAAAATTGTAAGAGTTTTTTATTACAATAGTCTTGTATCTAACTGCATGTCTCCTTGCAGCACTTCTCTCTCTTAGTTTACATACTGATGTATTTGGAAGTTCTTCCCAGTTTTTATCTGTATCTATCAGCAATCCTATCACAGGGACCAATGAGGCAGTAGCAAAATAGAATATCTCTAATGGTACTCTTTGGGCAGTGGAGCAACCGCCAACCACTGTCTGCTGGCAGATTGAGAGTAATCAGCAAATAGTCCCTGAATAAAACAGCGCAAAGAAATACTCTCGCCATTGTCCTTACCTGTTTTTAGGCTGAGTCCACAGCTACGTTGCTTACTGATGTTGCTTTCAAATCTTTGCAGTTTTAAACCCCTCAACGACTTCTGGTTAAATTTCCTAATGAGACAGCTGTGCTGCTTGATACGACTTCATCCTATGGGTGTTATTTTTACTTCATAATACTAATTCAGAGCTCTGAATGATGGTCAGACTACAGGCTAACTATTGCTGAGTCTTTAGTGAAGAAGCTACCAGGAATTACTGGATTAAACTTTATCATCACTAAAAGCAATTTAGTAACTGATACGATGCAAAGTTGGCTTTGAGAGTAGAGTACAAAGTGTTTTGAGCAATATCTCACTAACATACATCAGCTAAAAAGCATAGTGGAGAAAAGCTGTCTTCGTAAAATTGTTTGCTTTCTGAGCTTATTTCAAAACTAGATTTTAGCCTAAAAATAACAAGAGACTTTTTAGCGTTGCTGACCTAAAAATCCAGTTGCAAGGAATTAATTTGTAAAGTATCAACATTTCTGAAAATATGAGTATTATATTTCAGAAATGTTTAGTATGCTTACACTCATATTAAAAGCATCTATTGGATTCTTAAATTATTTCTGTAGGATCTTCTATGCAATCTGTATCTACTAGTTCAGCTTAAAATTGGCTTGCTGGAGAGTCTGTGGTAGATCGCATTACAGCAAATATTTGCTTTATATCAGAGGGATGTTTCGTTCCAAGATTCAAGAGGAAAGCTTATAGGTAGAATATATAGGTAAAATTTATTTCTTAGTAGATAGATTTAATTTTCTTAAATTGAATATTTTCTTTTAAGATATTTATGTAATGTGATCATTTTCATTAATGTTGATGTTACATTTATATGGTGTTTGCCCACTGCTGTTTTCACAGGGCGTAACACTGACAGATCTTCAAGAAGCTGAAAAAACTATAGGAAGAAGTCGTCCCACACGAACCAGAGAACAGGAAAATGAAGAAAAAGAAAAGGAGGAGAAAGAAAAGCAAGACAAAGAAAAACAAGAAGAAAAGAAGGAATCTGAAACTAAAGATGATGATTACAGACTAAGATATTCCCGAACTGTTGAAGAGGTATTTTCATGATGAGTTTCTTTAGGCAGAGAAATTATATGAATCTTTATTCCAACAATATTATTTTAATTTTGGTACTACTGTAAGAATCATTTATGTAGTTAAATATTTTCATATCCGCTGGTTTGTATTTGTTAATCTTGGTAAATTAATTCTAACATTTTTCTGTTTAATAGCCATATCATCGCTATAGACCAACTTCAACAACTTCGTCATCCACCTCTTCACTCTCCACCTCCACTAGCTCTCTATCAAGTTCAAGTCAGCTAAACAGACCAAACAGCCTTATAGGTATAACTTCTGCCTATTCTCGGAGTGGAACAAAGGAAAGTGAGAGAGGTAAGAGTACTGTTTATGAAGGGGTTTTTTTGTTGTTTTAGTTGACAAAGGGCAGCTTACGCTTGTAGAGGTATTTCAAAATGGGGTGAGATGTAAGACCACTGGAGATACACCTTGCTCAAGTCTTCTGTAAGAAATTTCAAAACTTTCATATAGAGAGGCAAAAAGATTTTCTGTGTTTGGTGGTGTTTTGCAGCTGTTTTGGTTTTTTCCATTGTTGGGTCACAGAAATTTCAAATATACTCCCATAAATATCCACGTAATGCTTTAATTTCTGCTTTAACACAGCAACTATAATAAAATACCATATTTCAGGGCCTAAATACTTGCAGCTGTTAAGAAGGAATTTTATTTGATTGAATAATTGCTAAATAACTAGGGGTTTGTTCCAGTTCTCTCATTTCAAATGTGAGTCACCTGCTATAATTCTGAGATGTTGCGCTTGATTCTTTACCTGTCAAAGGAGGAGCCTGTTAACATACAGTGTGATCTGTACTTGCACTTGAGACAGTTGCCTTGAGAGAAATATTTTAATTCAAGTTACTGATCAGTAACTTCAGTAGGCTTACTGATTGAAATTGATAATTTTGTTCTACAGAGGGTCAGATAAAATGATCCACCTATGAAATCTCCATTAACTATATAGCAGTATTGCCATGTTCCCTAGAATGGTGTTTTCTGAGGAAGTTACAGGAGCTAAGCTTCATAGATATGCTTTCTGTTTTTTTTTCCCTTTCTCCTAAAATGAACTGCAGTTTGGATTATGATTCATTCATAATGCATCCTTACTCTAAGAAATTCAGTCTAGATTGTCTATGGAAAAGATTTTCATTGGTAAATATTAGCTACCACAGGTTCTATTTTTCTTCAAGTTATGACTTTCAGACGAGAAATACACTACCATCTAAAATCTCAGAGGTAAAATCCTAGTTTATTAAATTAGGAAAAGTGTATATTCACTACAATTATTTCCCTTCTTTCCTATTTAATTCTTGCTTCACTCTGAAGTGTGTATTTACCTCTGAAGACTAGTGATGGTAGTTACTAATGATTACTGATTCTTCTATCTGAACTAAATTCTGTGGTTTCTTTATTTAATAAAAGAACATCAGGCTGAACACACTGCATGATAATAAATAAAAAACTTCGGTTTGGGCGGGTTTGGTTGGTTGGTTGGTTTTTGGTTTTTTTGGTTTGTTTGGGGTTTTTTTGTACAAAAAATTGTAAACAAATAGGGGAGCAAACACAATCCTGAGTTGTTACATCTATTTTGATTTGCTATTGCATTTGTTTTAAAGAAAAAGGACATCTGTAATACAGTAATAATCTAATCTAGGAGGTTACAATTTATTCTTCTTAGAGCAAAAATGGAGACTACTGTGATGAAAAGGAGGACTCTAAGGAGGACTTTTAAAAGGGTTGGGGTTTTTTTAATACTATATCCTTGATGTATGCAAAAAAAGAGGCTTGTTTGATGAAGAATGGTAAAGGATTACCTTCTCTTTTTTTGTACTTTTATACACCTGCTGACACAGATGTTTCAGTTATTACATGACAGTTTTGAAAACTGAATTGTTAAGTCAAACTTACATTGTGTTACTGATACATTAAGACATTTTGTTTGAGTGACTGAAGTGACATTAGTATTTACAGTGTTTTAGAGATATGTGTTCTGGGGAGTGTATATTACAGCAAACCCTGTATGTGGTAAGAAGCTCTTCAGTGAATTTATTTCAGGTAAAAAGAATTTATTGTGAGCATTTTAAAGACTGAGAAGAAGTATTTCAGAAAATTAGATTGTGTCATAATTCAGTGAATAAGAAAGTTGTCATTAACAGAAGGGGGCAAAAAAGAAGAAGAAAAGGAAGAAGATAAGTCACAGCCTAAGTCAATAAGGGAAAGACGGAGACCAAGAGAAAAACGACGATCTACAGGAGTTTCTTTTTGGACTCAGGATGTAAGTAAACTTCACGTGTAGCGCAATGAAATGTGTGTAGTGTACTCTTAAAATAGAGAATTGTTTGGAGTATACAATATGTATCTAATTGTTCTAGAAAAAAAAAATGCTTTTCAGTTTAAATATTCTTTGGTTTTGGTTTGATGCTTTCAGGAGCAAAATCAAAATTAAGTTTTTTCAGTTCATACTGCTAACAAGAATTCTAGAACTCCGTAGTAAGTATAACTTAATAGAAATTAATCATATTCTAAAGCAAATAAATTATTGAACAAATGTTTTCTATTGCATGCGTACCAAAGCTATAAAAATGAGACTCTTTATTTGGCACGTTGCAAGTGGCTATGTACTTAGCAACTTCAAGAACTGCTGTCAGATTAGAAAGGTTATAGTTGATGTTTCAGACTATTTCTTTTCCCTTTTCTTTGTCATAGGATCCATACGTAATGTAAAAGCCAGATTTTCATGTATCAAATGGAAAATTGTTTCATCTCCTTCTGGTACTGAAAACATGTACCTATTTGAGAGTTTTCTTGATATATACTGTATATTCTCTGTGGAGTATTCAACTGCTCTTACATTTTCATAGTTAAGGTGTAGAATGCCTTAAAATCTTACTAGGCTTTTAACAGTTTAATTATTTTTCCTCTCCCACCTCTTTCATCAGAGTGATGAAAATGAACAGGATCACCAGTCTGATTCAGAAGAAGGAACAAATAAGAAAGAAACTCAGGTAATTTAAGAAAGACAATTTATTCATTAACTTTTAAGAGATACATTTTGAATGTAGAATTTTTGTTACAGTTGAATTTACACTTCGACAGTGGCCATAACTGACTCTTTTGTCTTCCACCCTGATTATGTAGAATTAGCATTCTGAAAATGTAGATTAGGTTTTGACACACAGGTCAGGGACATGATGCAGCAGGTTACTGGAGCAAGCATTCAGTTTCTACCCAGCAAAATCTTTATTTCACCTTCATTGTTCTTTTCAGATAAATTTTGTCCAATTAGTTACACACACTAATTAAAACCTTTGAAAATTAAATGCAGTGCTGTCATCATTATAATTAAAAAATAATATAAAAAGTTAACTTAAGGAAACCCAGAAAGTTGAAGAGCACAATGTATGTAATTTCTTTAGTGAACAAAATGGTTTTCTGAATATCCTAAATGAGTGTTATTGGTCTGGATAAAAAGTCAATGGAAAACAGTATAAGAGGCTTTATTTGATGGGAAAAGTCCTTAAAAGCAGAATGGTGTTTGACAGTGGGATGAAGAGATGTTAAAAGGGGATTCATTACATAAGCTGGGCTATAAGAAGAAATTATTTCTTTTGACCTGAACCCTGGAGTAACATTGTACAGAATCAGGTTAATTACTTAGGAATAAAGCTCAAGTGATATTTCTTTTTTTTTTTTTTTTAAGCTTCCATTACACATCTGTTAAATATTTTAGTTAAGAGACCCATCAGTGCCATTTTGATTTGCTATATTTTTTATTTCTGTGCCACACTAACATAACTGCATAGTCCTGTTTCCTTTCCTCTTGGTATACATATCATTATCCTTACAACTCTAATTACTTCATATTCTGTTCTGTAGAGATTAATTTTGGTAAAACATGCTGTGTGGTGCTTCTGGTAGAATTAATAACAATGCAGTGAAGTAGTGCTAAATCAGTCCCAAAATTATGAATATTATTAAAAGCGTGAGGGTGTTCGGCTGGAATGGTGGAGAAGTGTAGAACTGGATGACCAAGAGTTCTTGGACAGGTACACTTTTTGCTATGTGCCCAGGCCCAGGGAGTGGTGGTGAAAGAATTCCATCCAGCTGGCACCTGCTCATGAGTGGAATTCTCCAGGGTTCAGTGCTGGGGCCAGTCCTGTTTAGTACTTTCATCCATGACCTGGCTGAGGGGATCTAGGGCACCCTCAGTCAGTTTGCAGAAAACACCAAGTTCAGCAGGAGTGTTGATCTGCTGGAGGGCAGGAAGGCTCTGCAGAGGGATCTGGACATGCTGGATCCATTCGCCAAGGCCAACTGGGTGAGCTTCAATGAGGCCAAGTGCTGAGTCCTACACTCGGGTCATAAAAACCCCATGCAGTGCTACAGGCTGGGAACAGAGTGACTGGAAACTGCCCAAGGGATAAAGTAGCTGGGGATGCTGGTGACAGTGGCTGAACATGAGCCAACCTGTGCCCAGGTGGCCAAGAAGACCAGTGGCATCCTGGCCTGGATCAGCAATCGTGTGACCACCAGGAGCAGGGCAGGGATTGTCCCCCTGTGCTTGGCACTGGTGAGGCCACACCTTGAGTCCTGTGTCTGGTTTTGGGCCCATGACTGCAAGAAAGACATTGAGGCGCTGGAGAATGCCCAGAGAAGGGCAGCAGGGCTGGGGAAGGGTGTGGAGCACAAGTCCTGTGAGCAGTGGCTGAGGGAGCTGGGGTTGTTTAGCCTGGAGAAAAGGAGGATCAGGAGAGACCTCTCTCCAACTCCCTGAAAGGAGGCTGTAGCCAGGTGGGGGTTGGTCTCTTCTGCCAGGCAACAGGGACAGGACAAAAGGAAATGGCTTCAAGCTGAGGCAGGGAGTTTCAGGCTGGATACCAGGAAGAATTTTCTCACTGAAAAGAGCAGATAATCATTGGAACAGGCTGCCCAGAGAGGCTGTGGAGTCACCGTCACCAGAAGCATTCAAGAAACAACTGGACGTGACATTTAGCGCTGTAGTTGAGCTGTCATGGTGGTGTTCAGTCAAAGGTTGGACTCAGTGATCTTGAGAGTGTTTTCCAATGCAAATGGTTTTTGGTGAAACACCAGAACAGGTTGCCCAGATAAATTATGGATGGTTTGAGTGCATACTACAGATAATGAGAGGAGAATGACAAGAATGATTTCTAGCCTGAAAATGTTAAGGAATCAGGAAAATCATTCTTATTCATGTCAGAGGTTTTTGAAAGAACTGTCTTGTAAAATTTCAGTTTTTGCTTTCTTGTTCTTCAGAACTCTTTTGACTCCTTAGGTGATCATTTGTCCTTAAAGGAAAGCTATTGAAGAGAAGTCAGACTTTGCTAAGTACTTTTCACAATTTGAGGTTGTTCTTTAATTTTGTTTAGGCTGTTTAATATTAAGAGCAGAGAATTTTTTTAATTGGCCTAGAAAATGCCATGTTGTTCCTTAAAGGAAATTGGTGTTTCTGCTAGAAGAATAGTCTTAGAACTAAGTTGTAGGATAGCCACTTAAAAATAAGGAAATTGGAAGATTTCTGTGGTAAATTAAGTGCTTCTGTGAAGCTAATTTTTAAGTATGATGCATTGAAAAAAGCCCTAGTAATCTGGATACACAACTGCAGTTACCTTATAATTTATGGACTAACTGTGACATATTTTACTGAGTCTCTTAATTTGCAGCATTATTCATGCTTTTGACAGAAAACAGTGATGTTTTATTAGGAGTAGTTAGGCTATAGCATGTACCTTTAATATCCTCTGTGCAGTAAATGCACTTCAAGATGTCAAAGGGGAAGTTGAGTATATTGTGGAGAATGCGGCTGTTTACCTATGTACATTGAAAAAATATAGTTTCCTTCTATAAAAGGAAACCAAGCAAGCCACATCAGCCCACCCAGAAAAACCACCTATGGGGAAAGCTTCAGCCACTGCTAGGTGAATAACATTGGAGATATCCAGGTGATGACACATCACTGGAGTTTCTTGACTGAAATGTCTTCACTCAAGATTGGAATAATAATTGGAAGAAACTATGAATCTGTATTGACCACCCAGAGGGGAAAAAGGTTTGTATGACTGATGTAATGCTTAAAGGACACTCCCTCATTCTTAAGTCATCGCTTTTAATTAAGTTTCGCTTGTCAGTTAAAGAGAGTTTATTTTTTTATATTTCATTCATTCATTCATTCATTCATTCATTCATTCATTCATTCATTCATTCATTCCAGGTGAATTCACAGGGACAGAATTTACTGTCATTTAAGTTAAGTCTAATAAGGACTTCCTTAGGTTGTAGGTCTGGTAACTTGTTTCCAGTCACGCTGTGCTGAAACAGTGATCCTGTATCTTAATTCATCGTTTTGAGCTCAAGTCATTATTTTCAAAACATCATCATAAAGAAGAGAAAGAAGGAACAGTGAATTTGAGAAACACTGTTCTGATGCCTTTGGTAACAGGGAAGCAAACCCAGAATGTACCAACTGCTGAAATAACTCCACTGTTTAGGGTGCTCTAGACTTTTAGAGTGTTATGTTAATGTCCTTGTAAATCATATTTTGTCAAGTGCATTCTAGCACATATTTCTTTTCTTTTCCAGACATAGCAAAACTGAAGCTTGACGCAGTTCAGATAATACATACTGGTGGATAGCATGTGCATTTGACATTACTATTTAGTTGTATTTGTTCACAGATTGTTATATATTTTAATTAAATTAACGACCAATCCATTCTTTTTCTCTCTTTTTACCTTACCCCACCTCAGAGTGAGAGCCTTTCGAGGTATGTGCAATTTAAACAAATTAATTAGAATTGTTATACTTTCTGTCCGCATGTTATCATTTTAAGTTCTTTAGGTACAAATTCAGCTTAAGTCCAGGAGTTGGACTGAGCTTTAAATGGGTGTGATATTACTTTGTTTTGCATGAAGTATGATTGTAAAGCTACAGTCCTCCCATGTGTGGGTGGAATACTCCAGGCTGGGGAATATGTTGAACTCCATATTTGTAGCACTGAAGGCAGGCTGGGCATTTCACAGAACATAGTGGACACAGTACTATGCGCTACAGATTTTTCAGCGGGGACCCAGCTTTTACAAAGAAGAGAAGAGGTTCTTCTTGGCTCTCTTTTAGAATATCCAGCTGAAAATTTTCTACGTAGCCTCAAGAAAAATACAGCCTCTGAAAAATGTATTTCCTTAAGATTTGTTAAAAAATAAATGCTGAAATATCAGTAATTTTTTTAGAAAAAAATATTTCATTTTTTTTTGGACCATTAGCATTAATTATCAAATTTTATTATTTTCTGACTAATGAAAATCTGTTAAATAAAACTGCTCTAACACATGATTAGTGAAGAGGGACCAGTGTGAAATTACTCTTAACTTTATCAATACCGATTGTTATGGAATTATTTGGATAAAGACTACTAAAGATTTGTTTCATCAACTGCTTCTGTTGAAATACTAGAATTCACAGCAATTAGTTTTGAAATCTTGGTTTCTGTAATAAAACTTAAAATTCATCTAGGCCATTCATCTAGTGTTTTTTAAAACACTTCAATTAAACGAATACACTTTTAAAAAAATATATGTTCCTTATAAATAAAGAAGAATCAAGCTATCTAAGCTAGTTTAAAGTATTTTAAGACATGCATGTAAGTATTTGCTTGCATTAAATAATTAAATTACATTTAAAACAGTTCTCTGCATGCAGGACTCTGCAGACAGTCCATTTGAAAACTATTTTTCACCCAGAATCTTGAAGTACTGGAGAGTGTAGAAATCAACTTTGCATGAAATTAGAAGATAGTTGTCTAACTAAAATACATAATTGCATTTGGTTGTTTTCAGCTTGGTAGCAACAAACTCAAAATGTTTGATACAGTCAGTTTGGCTGCAAAGGCAAAACAAAATCAGAACTTTTCTTTTATAGATATGATACGGGATCGCTCAGCATGTCTGCAGGTGATCGTTACGATTCAGCACAGGGACGATCGGGGTCACAGAGTTATCTTGAAGATCGAAAACCATACTGCAGTAGAGTAGAAAAAGATGATAGCCCTGATTTTAAGAAGGTATCTAATCCAATAAGTTTGGTGCAAAAATAGAACTTCATTACTGCTTTTCTTAAATTGTGTGAAAGTAGTCTCATATTGAGTCAGAAATGCTGTTAAAGTAACTTGGCTGAATGGAGAAACACAACAACCACTACTGTGGGTAAAAATAGACATTATGAAACAGCTTCTGGCTCTTATACTTTTCAAGGCAATGGAGAAATCCAGAGGAGCCAAGATACAGTCAAATAAAAAAAAAATAAAAAAAAAAGATAGTATTTATCATAAGAAAAGTATCATTAAAACTGATGTACACATATGTGAAGCCTTTTATTATATGTTTGCCAGCTTGCATGCATATAAGGTAAAAATATGTTTAGATCTTGTTTTGAAATAGATGAGGAGTTTGTTGAAAAGTTTACTGTGGTGGGGTAATCTGTGAAGTCTGAAGAAACAAAGGTGGCTTAATTATGTGTAAGTTAAGTTGTGTGCTCCCTATTTCTGCTGCTTGTTTCTAGAAATATTTAGTAACAGTTCCTTACAATGCTTGCTAATTTTAAACATCTTTATTTTATTTCTTAGACTGTTAATGTATTTGTTAACTTTACATGTGGTTCAATCATACTTTTGAAGTTTTTTGACTGATCTCACTATTATCTGATATTTTTAACAAATATTTTCTGTTAGCTTTATGAACAGATTCTAGCTGAAAATGAAAAACTGAAAGCACAATTACATGACACCAACATGGAACTTACAGATCTCAAGCTACAGTTGGAGAAGACCACTCAGGTTTGTATAAAACAAAAAAGCATGTACTAATTAAACAATGTAGGTAGTAAACCAGAAGCACCCCAGGCTATGGGCTGCTCTTTACTAGGCATCAGCTTTGGTTTTTATCCAGAGATATGGGAATGGAGAAGAGTATTTCTCTCTTTCTGAAGAGAAAAGAGTGCAGGTAGGATTCTGGTCTTCAGCTGTGAGTGCAGTGTGTGAGACTGCTTCCTGCCTACTTAAGTAGCAGTGGTTCTTGCCAGCATGTATCTGCAGGCAACTTTTTTCCAGGGTAGGAGTAAACACTTTCTACACTGTTAAGTTTATATTCAAACTGACAATCAGGATTGATTGATTGATTGATTGATTAATTCATGAACCTGCTGATAAACTGGCATAACCTGCCAGTTTTTCCTGGCTGGTTAGGTAGCTTTACCTTGGAAATGAAGAGCAGATAATGCATTCCTGTTACCAGTAACTGCTGTCAGGTAACAGTGCTACATACAATTATACAAGACACATACACTGGAGTTAGATTTGTCTAAATTTGTCTGCCTTGCTGTAGAATGTTTCATATTGTTGGATCATATTTTCCACAATTTACTCATACTTAATTGTCTTCCATGTGTACCCTTGCAAATGTTACTGAAGAACATTAAAAGATGCCTGTTTTGTAGTGCTTTTAGATAGAAATACTGTGTTACTCCAAAGGCTGTGCAGTGATTAAATAACAGGGATGGTCACAGAAGTGCATGATAAATTCAACTTATTCTTTATTTCAGTGTAACTTCCCTGAAAACACTTTAAAATGTTTCTGATTAAATACTTCAGACAGAATACTAAAATGTCTAATTGTTTTCTTCCTCAGTTCTGTGTTGTTTTAAAGCACATGTCAATGTCCTCATCAATTTTGTGTTTCAGAGACAAGAAAGATTTGCTGACAGATCACTCTTGGAAATGGAGAAAAGGGTGAGTTTCTGCCAAAGAACTTTTAAATACTCCAATTCAGTCTTTGTTTTAGTTTGTTTCACAACCCCTGGTTTGGATATATTTTACTAGGAACAGAAGCCTTTCTTATAACTTGGATTTTTTAGAGGATTTGGGGATTTTAGGTTTCAGTGTGGCAATGAATGTGAGATGGGAATTACTCTTAAGAATTGCATTTAGTTTGCCTGTTGTTCGTGATAACCAGTTTCTAAATCTGCTGCCCTCCAGGGATCTGCCACTTGTTCCATCTCATCCAAAACAATGTTGCCATTCCAGAGGGTTAAGCAGATTCATTGTGCCTCATCTTTTAACACATTTCCAAGATTCATAAAAGTTATTTTCTTTCAGAGCTTTCCAGAGGCACCAATCATTGTTGGTAATGAGATAGCTGTTTCTGCTGCACAGACATGAGACTTTAAACCTGCTAATGATTTAGAATTATCTTTATCTGCCTCTTTCCTTGCACTGTAAATTCTTCCAGCGGAATATGATAATGGGGTAGGGGCAGAAAGTGGAAGAATGAGTAAGCAATGCAGGAAGAGGGACATCAGAGTCAGAGACAACCCTAAATTGAATGGGAAAGAAGTCATGCAATAAATTCATATGTGAGATAAACTACAGGAATTATTTCAGAAGTTGGAAACATGATCATTTTAGGCTGAAATTTCATGCTAATTTAAAATCCAACCCTGTAAAAGTTTAGTTCCACAGCAATGTAAAGCAAACTACATTGATTTTGTGGTGGTCTTGGCTTCCTTTATGACTCTGAACACCATGTGTTCTTTTCTTCTCCCTTGATCCTGGAGTGACACATTAGAGACAAACTGGGAAAAAAAATAGACTTTGACAGTAAGAAGTGATGTGGTAAACATTTATTTATCCCTGGTAAATTTTATATTCATTAGCCTTTTGTATTGATTTTCCTGTATTTTATATTTCAAAAACAAGTTTTAGTTATACAAAACTGTCCAGTATATAAGCAAACAGATTTTACAGGAGCACATGGAGATGTAGAAATATTCTCAGGCACTTCTTGAAGTTTCACTATCTTTATCTTAATAGTCTCTGCAGTCAGTTGCTGCTGTTTAGCACTTCTCTCTTCAATTTTTTGGCATCCAAGTGTGGGCAGTGATTTCGTCAGTAGAAAGGTTTCAGCAGTAGATAATTGGTTTCTTGCTAGCTAGTATGGTCACACAGGTGGACATTTAATTATTTAATAGATGTAGCTGCATGCATTACTATGTGGGTTCATAGGTAATGCACAGAGTACTGCGTATTTCAGTTTTAAATTACTGCTTGGCTTTCTCCCAAAACAGGCCATTGTATTAAAACAACTGGCTTTTTTAGAAATTCTTGCACTTCTTTTTTTTTTTTTAAGACATTCAGTCCAACAGCAAAATATCTTTCAGAAATGTTATTTTCCCTAAATGTATTAGTATTAAAGCTAGTGAATAAAATAATTAACTTAGTGATGTATGTATGTAACTTAGGTGCTGTATGGCTGAAACAGGATTTACACAAAATTTGTACATCTGAATCTTGTTTATAGTTACACACTTAAGACAAGAATTTAAAAGAGAAATATATTTATAATTGTATTCTCTGTTGTTTAAATATGAAGTTTTGCTTTGAATATGACTGAAGCAGGATTCTCAGCTGCTAGTCATCAGTAGCTGATCTCTAGAAATAAGCCTATCAAATTCAGCAGTTAAAAATAATTTTAAAGACACCTTTTTAATGTCTAACGTAAAAATAATAATGCAAAAATTATAAGAAATTGTTGAGCTTTTCTAAGTATACTTGTCCAAGTATATGACTTCACTAAAATAAAATATCAAACTAAAGATTTTTGTATAAATTACATAGAGAAGAGGAGAGGACAAAAGTAAAGTAGTGAGGCAAAATTCTAAGACATAAAAGGCCAACAGAGAGAGCTCAATGTGTCTTTGGACTATGACATTTTCAAGCTGAAACTTACCTTTTCAGTGAAGAAAATGAGAATATGTATTAAGCCTAGATTTGCACAGTAGTAAAATTCAGAAAATACTGGCTTTGAATTTTATTTAAATTCACCCTTCAGAAGTCGGTTTCCAGGATGTGACTTGGTGATGCATTATGAATATTGTTCATTTGAAAACTGTTTACCAGAAAGGGACTATTTCCATGGGGATAGAGATGCAGATCAGAGCACAGATCCTAGCAATACATGGACAAAAATAAGGGTTTCTTTAACAACCTGTCACTCTGCCAAATATGCTAACAGCCCTTTGCAGAATTTTGTATGACATGGTAATAAAACTTTAAACCAAAACTTAAACTTACAGTTTCAGTCTGGATTAGAATTCAGAAAACTGAAGTAGTTACCTTCAAACAATTTTTTCCCAAATTTAGAATTCTTCAGCTGGTAATTTGAACTGTGGGGAGGTGTATTTCTTTGTATTATTGAATATACAACTATATGTACGCATATATATCTGGTTTTACTTCTTATAAATTGTATAGCTCTGGGAAGGTCAGTTTTTCATAGATGTATATCTGTATACTTCAGTCTCACTGCACAATCCTGCAGCTTCTAGTTGGTTTGATAAATACAAATGAGCTATTGTATTTTAGAAGATGAGAGATTAGCATGTATTGTTTTCTTTTTTTGTGAGTTACAAATGTTCCATGGCATACCTTACAGACTTCGGGAAGTATATCATAAAATTTTAGACCTCATAGATTTCAAATACTTTCTTTGAATCCAGGAAATAATCAAATAATACTGGCAAATCTTCTCAGTGAAACTGCAGTGCATTATTTCATTGGCATCCCTCAAGACAGTTCCTAAAAGAATAAGCAGTTCAAGAAAAAGAGGAGCATAGCTTCACCTAATAGGAACAAAGCAGTTTTACAAAGACTATTATATCTAGACCAGTCTATTTGTTTCTTTTGTATAATGTAAAGAATAAAAAGTCAATTAAAGATTTTACTGAATTGGTTTTTATTGCTAATAGACAAGCTCAACATGCTAGTTAAGCAAATGCTTCAAAAGGATTAAGAATTTCTAGACACCTGAAATTTTAAGATTTATTTCGTCATTCATCTCTTGGTAATTGAAAAAATTGTTGAATATTGCTTAATATAAGAACACAATATATGTTATTCTGTAAAACTAGTAGGTAACAGGTAAAATTCTAAGTATTGTAAGACAGTATGGGGTTTTTGTTAGTTACTTACATGTGTTAACTCGCTGGTACTTATGCTCATTACTGTCATTATGAAAAAAGTCTTAAGTTGAAGGAGTTAAGTACATTAAGTAGTAACAACTGCAGTAATATATTTATTACTTTGATAAAAATTAAAGTTGTTTGCTGTAATGGGAAAATGTTGTGGTATAACTAAACTGTGATTAAACTAAATTCAAATGATTTATATCTGAAAGGTGTCCGGCAAGAGTCAGTATCTACTGGGCGGTATGATCTAACCAGAGTTTTACACACCTCAGTCAATGCTGCTTGCTGTTTGCATAACACCGTTGTATGCAGATGCATATGTCCACTTTGCAATAATCTTGCTTTTGCCTCTCACCCTCTGGAAGAAAATCTGAATGTAGAATACTGATAACTGCAGCTGCTTTTAAATGAGATACACTGCATCGTCTGACACAGGAAAGCAAGCAATCAAGCTATAAAACCCAAAGTCTGTTGCATTAGCTGCTCATCTGTCAGATGTGTTGAAAAATAGGTTTAAACAAAATAAAAACACATCTGCACTGCAGACTGCAGTGTGGTGTAGAAAACCCTAAGCTAGCTTTCCATAAGCTGGCTTGGTTACATAATTAGTGCAATGAAGTTCATATACAAAAAATAAATTCTCCTGCTTCTCAGGTAAAAAGGTAAATAAAAGGAAAATTTAACTATATGAGAAATGCAGAAAATATTCAGGAAACATTTTCTTAAGAAGCAGCTGATCTCACGTAACTAGATTTCTTTGGTACTGAGCTAAGTCCTATAATGTCAATTGTATCAACACTAGGTTGCTGTTCAGAGTGTGGACAGATCCCACTGAGCTGAGACAGATGTTTCAGCTACCTTTGTTTGTCTGAAAGCTTATGCTTTTGTGATTGTATCTTTTAATATTCTTGTTTGTTTCTGATAATTTTCTGCATTTCTTGGATATTACGGTCTTACAAAAGCCCACCTCATGAAAAATAAATCCAAACAAGTTGTACTTAATACCTTTTTAAATTAGTGAAAAGGAAGGGGTGTGTTTTGTAGGACTTGAGATGAATTTCTGTATCTCCTCCTCTTTGGATATTAAAATTCCATATTGACCTAATTTCTGTATATCACTGCCATCACAAATTCTCTGTCCACACTATGCTTTTGGTTGTGTGATCTTTGAAACTTGAAGTATTTCACTGTTACCACAGTATTTACAAGCTGTAATTTTTAAAACATTGTATTGTTCAGCATTAACACACGTCTTCTGATTTAGGAAAGAAGAGCGCTAGAAAGAAGGATATCTGAAATGGAAGAGGAATTGAAAGTAAGTAAATTTGCACACTATTAATAACAAAGTGTATTATTATACAGTGAGACGTAGTCTGGCAGTATTACTGATTTCTGTAATTTCACTAGAAAATACCTAAGTTACAGCTGCATGTCAGAGTCACTTCTGTCACACAGATTGCAACGAAGCTGTGGTGCTGGCATAAGCAGCTTAACATGTACGATTGCAAAGAAGGGGCTGAGTTCTAGGATTCTATAACATGGCTAACAAGAAACATTCAGAGGTGGTTAGAGTGAAACATATCTTGAGCTGATCAAGATGGAATTGCAGTCTACAATTTTGATGTAATACTCGTTAAGTTTTGTTTACTAATTACTCTTATTAAAATCCATTATTATTAAATAGTGGTAGCGTATAATTGTATAGATAGCATTAAATGTTGTTTCAATCTTTATCATTCTTTATTAATTAGATGGCATGTTACAATATCAAAAGAAAAGCTTCTGCTCGTATAGTGTGAATCAGATTTTAGTTAACAAAATGCAGTAGGTAGATTTGAGCTGTTGACTAATGAGTAGCACTTACCATATTGATTTCTGCTTTTTTTCAGCTATATATTAAGTGAATATCAGAAGCAATATTCTTTTTAAATTAATTTCATTTCTGTTTTGTTTGGGGTTTTTTTTAATCAGTCCTTATCAGTGTTAAACCCTCTGATATGATTAAGAAGAGTGAGAATTTGGGTGGGTTTATTTTCTGTTACGTCCTTTCATAGAAACGTTGGACATGGCCAACCAAACTCATAGAATTTAAATGAAATGCGAACGTACCATTATTTTGACATTTGATATTTGTCACTGATTAATAAGAAGTTTCCTTTTTAAGCTCATTTTTGAGCTCCCTCTGGTGCTTGGAAATGGCATTAACTTCCAAATACTTTTCATTAAAATACATGCACCAAGTTCTGTTGAAGTAATTGAAGCTGACAGGCAGAAGAGCAACTGTGATGCCTCTGGCTCTCTTGGCTTCAGACCAAGATCGTTTGCTGTAAGGAAGGACACAAGGTCTGTGATTCCTTGAGGGGTCTTCAGAAAGTGAAATACAGAAAAAAAAAAAAAGAAAAAGAAAAAGAAAAACTATGGTAGAGGAAAATAATTGTCTGCCTAAGAGTAGAAGACAGAATGTGAGGTTCTAGGGAAAGCTGGGCTTCTGATAAAAATGGAGAATTCAAATATATTGCTTTTTCCAAAAGTTTATTTTCAATAAGCAATAAGTGAAAGTTTCGAATTAAAGATTAAATATTCTTCCCATGGTTTGTTGCACAGTTGTTAAAAAGTGTATGTTAAATGTGTCATTATGTACAGGGTTTTGAATAGGAGATTCAGTTTGTGCAATTAGGATGTTAAGTGAAGAATTCCAGGAATAGCTCTCATTGTTAATGCATCCTGAACTGTTTTGGAAAGCTGTGACTAATCACTACTGGTACTTAGATTGCTTTTCAAGAGTGTGCCACTTGTTTGACACTTTCCTTTCACAGCGGCTTATTTACTTTAAACAAGGACTGTCTCTTCTAAGTTTTCTTTCAGTTCTGCTCATTTAATATACATGTGGGGTTTTTTCTCATTTTCACTCCTATTTCTTTGATTCCTGCAGAACCTGCAACAAATAAAGCAGATTCAATCTTTGAAACACATAAATGAGCGACTGATGACTGAGAATAGGGCTTTGACCCGAGTGCTTGCCAAGTTGTCAGGGTCCTGTAGGCAGCTGCGCTCTGCGGACTTGTAATTTCTTCCTTCTCCTTTATTTAGCCAGGCAGGTGTTGACATTCAATTTGTGCTTGGGCAGAATTTTACCATTAACACTTGTGTGTCAGAAACTGACTCAGTGCTGCTCGGTTCTGGAGGTGTGGCTAAAGCTAAAGCATGGTGCCCAGTGTACAAGCTAGAGGTGTTGCAGATGTGCTGGTATGGTGTGGTATTGTCCTTGCTAGCACTGAAGCTTGTCCTTGAAGATAAATTGGCAAGGATCCAGGAGACCTTTGACATGTTAAAATCTTGGCAACAACTGAAAGGATTTGGTTTTGCATTGAGGAGACACTAAAGAGTGTTTGAGAGCTGGTTTCAGTACTGTGCATTTCTGAACAGTTGCATTAGCAACCATTTTTCTTACTTGTGTGTTTCAGAGGGGACCAAAGTATTGGTTTCTTGAGAAATGTATTGGAATTTCAAGTTGATTACTGTTTTCATGTATTAACTTCCCATTTGGATGTTGCCAGTCCTTATTTTTACCTAGACAAAACATCCAGTTCTAGTGCAGAGTTAAAATTATTCATTTATATTGCTATATATATAGTATCCCAGTGTGGATGAGAGTACTACAATGCATGGACTGTAAAATCACAGACACAAAAAAACTCTGCCTAGTGTATCAGATTGGTTCAGACCCCTTCTGATAAAAGTATGAACTACTATGAGTTTCCATCTTGGAAAACAGTGCTAGTCTGTTTTCTTAGTGTTATTGCAGAGCTCCTTTCAGAAACCCATGGAAGGTTCAAAACTTACATGAGGATCAAAATGTGGTTTCATTCTACACCAAGTGTATATGCCTTTCATCCTTTTAAAAATAACAAGTGTCTAGGCTGGATGGAACAGTGAGCTTTTAAGATGTGCAGTTGAAAAAATAAACCAGCCTTCTGCACAGTGACTCTTGCTAAACTGCTTCCTTTAATCTGCCCTGCTTCCCACTTAGAAAGGAACATGATGAGTGTGCATTCTACTCAGAATCTGATCTTGGGTTTTCCCCACTAAGAGGCCTGAAATGAAGAGGTTTATCCTTTTGCTTGGTGTCTTTCTGGAACTGGATTAACATTAGGATGTGGTGTTCCTGATCCAGGCCCTGCATTCTCAATGCTCCCTTGTGTTAAGCCTTAACTGAGCAAGTGAAGTCAGCTCACTGACCTGGCTGAAAACAAATCCCTTTATTCATAACAGTACTTGATCCATCTCACCCCAGTATTGTTGGATAACTAAACCGACTGTGCACAAAGCAGCAGGAGCACACTGCTGCATGAGAAGGGAGAGCTGTCCCTTTAGGGCAGTCCGTCATACATCAGCCTCAGCAAACAATATGGTTTTTCAACACAGCTGAGCTAATCTAATGACTGCTGTCCACAGCTACACATCCANTTTTTTTTTTTTTTTGCTAGCACTGGCATTCTTTTAACCATGGTAAGCCATTTGGGGTGTTAACCACAGAAAACCACTCAGTATTCCTCTCCATAGCAGGAATTTTCAATGACAGGTCGTTGTGGAGGTTGAGTAGACTGACCAGCAAAAGAGAAGCAAAGGAAACACAGCAGGGAGCCTTGACAATATGGTGGCAGGTTAACGGTAGCGGTGTGCCTGAGTAATCTGAACAGATACTTCAACAGTTCATGAGCTTCTCATAATCTTTATAATCAAGTTGTTCTGTATGTACAAACTGGTAAATCCTCCAGCAAACACAGACATAATTATTACTGTACAGATCTAAGATGGCTCCACATATGTCAGATGATTATTGAATCATTTGCTGAATGATAACACTGCAAAGTTACTAGCTAGTCATGCTACAGACAGACAAAACAGTGCATTTTTAATCTTGTGCTAGAATCTTATCACAGGAAGATACTTTGCTATTTTAGTGAGAAGCAAGTTGGAATTCAAAGTTCAGTATGTTGCTGTAATTTTACTGAATTTATTGCAAAGGCATTTTTTTCCTCCCTCTTGACATTGAAGGTGTATGCTGTCACATCACGAGAAGTTTGAGTACCCATAGAAATGCAGTGCTCCAAGAGAATTGTTTAAAGTATGTGGGGATTAGTATAGTTGAGAAGTGTAAGTATTTTAGGTTACTTGTGCTTACCCTTCCTGATGAATCTCCTGTTAGTCACAGAATCTAGAATTATTTAGATTGGAAAAGACCTCCAAGATCCTCAAGTCCAAGCAGTACCCCAGCACATCCACTCCTAAACCATGGCCCTGTGTGCTGCATCTACACATCTTCTAAATACTTTCAGGGATAGTGACTCCATCACTTCCTTGGGCAGTCTTGCTTGACAGCCATCTTGCTGAGGAAATTTTTCCTACTATGCAATATAAACCTCTCCTAGTGCAACTCGATGCCATTTTATCTTGTCATATAACCCTTCTGTCTCCTACTAGTCTTCCCCTATTCTGTAGCAGGCTCACTACAAAAGAGAAAATATTTCCTTAATATTTCCTATTCTACCTATTAATTGAATCAGGTTTAAAATTTACCTACAGAGATTTGCAGATATATAATGGTACTGGATGGTTTTATGTTAAAGCTCTAATTTTGAACATTGGATTTTGTTAAAGCAGTTCACCAGAAAATCTACCTCTCTATGGGTCTGTCTCTATATAATTAACCATTATGGGCTGCAGCTCTCTCCCTACTCAGTAAGTTGAAAGAGAACTGTGATGTTCCTGAGTTTACTTTGAGGTTTTATTGGAATGCACACAGAACACTACTTCTCAAGGTACCTATTTAACCAGAACAAAACCAGACTCCCTTGATTCCCTGTGCATGGCTAGATGAGGGCTGTTGTGGTTTCACCCAGTGCCTTTGGTATGAAATCTGTAGCAGAATGGAAAGGAGGAAGAAAAGGTTTTGGCTGGTTTGCCTGAACAAATGGCTGTTCCACTGTTTGCAGACACATGCATATTATCTGGGTATGACCCCTGTCTTGGACAACAGTAGTTATTTTTTATGGCTTAAACAATAATGCTTGAACATTGCAAAAAGATTGCTCATGTTGCCCAGTTTCAAACATATTGACATGGTTTTTGAAAGTAATCAGCATTTTGCAGCTCTTTTTGTTCAGAGTGCAGCTCTCACTTGACTATAATGGAAGCTTCCCTGTGACTCTAAAGAGCTCAACTTAGATGGCTTCCCCTAGGCTCCACCATAAAACAGAGTTGGAATCAAGGATAGCAGAATGATTTTTTCCTACTCTAATTGTAGAGACCACCTTTTTTCTTCCTATGATCTCCTGTCAACTTCCTTTCACATACTTTGGTATTTGCAAGGAAATAAACTAGAGATCTACAACCTCAGTCATTTTCAGTTCACCATCGTGTTTCACTGTGAAAGGGTCTGCAGTTCAGTGAAGTGAGTGGACAGAAGGAGATGTAGAAATGAAGCCTGTAGTGCACAGTTAATTAACCCTGCATTTTTAAACTTCTCTGTTCTTTCTATTCCATTATAGTCTTCTGAATATAATGGGATTGAAAGTATAATTTTGCTTGAATAAAATGAAAATCAACTAGTGCCAAGAAAATAATGAAGAATAGGGTAACAGGTGTTACATAGGTTGGTAGCTGAAGACTTCCTGCATACACTTGCACTTGAGGTTACTGAGTAACCACTGTGCAGAAATAGCCTGTTACCTCCTGTGTGAAACCCCTGCTAGAATCCATAAGTGTAACGTACCGTGAGTGTGATAGGTTGTTTGTTATCAGTGTGCTAATGTAGATACAGAGAACTGCTGAGATAATTTCTGGTTTCTCTGGCAAGCTGAATTCTCCCAGTACCAGCCTCTGTGCCTTGACTTGGCCTCCTTTCCTATCTGATCCTGTTCAACTCTCACCTCATTTGGCTTCTGCCTTGCAGCTTTTGTGCTTGTGTGTCACCCATCTCCTTTGGCAGCCGTAACTTGCTGTTCCCTAACCTGTCTGCCTGAGTGTGGAGCTTGGTGTTGCTGTGATCTCTTTCAGTGATCTGATCTTGTGTGAGCTATGCTATTCAGGGACATGATCCCAAATTACAGGATGTGTGCTTCAACATGACTTTGGAAGTGGTTGGAGGATTAATGCTATGAGCTAACAAGCTGAATCACACTGTATCTGATCAGGATGAAATCATCCAGGAGCACAGTGGTAGAGATGCTTAGCCACAGCATGTTTTTTTGAAACTCTGCAAGTGCAGTATAGACAAGCCTCTTTAAACTGTTGGTAGTTAATTTCCCCCTGGCCCCCATCCTCCCCCCTGGAATTCAAAGTATTTCATTACTTTCCTCATGCTACTATAAATGCTTTTGTCAGAGGCTGGTCATCTGCACCACTGAGTTTTAGTGCATCTAGTCCAAGCAAATGAAAACTTCTAATCTCTAACCCTTAAAATGTATCATGCTAAAAGAGGAGATTTTTCTGAACTGCTGATGCCAAGTGTGAGAACTGCCAAGATACTCAAGCTGAATAAAGATTTTGACTCACAGTCCTTGCCTAGTTGTGCTGCTTTTACTTGGGGTCTAATAGCAAATAACCATCATGTTTCATTTTTTTTTTAGATGCTGCCAGACCTGAAAGCGGACAACCAGAGGCTAAAAGATGAAAATGGGGCCTTGATCAGAGTTATTAGCAAACTTTCCAAATAAAGGGTTTACTGCAGCAGCAAGTAATGGTATTGCACATCACTAGTAACTCCAGTGGACTGTGGTATGACAGTCGCTGGAAGTGTGGGAAGATCCTTTGGAGACTGTCATTTTCAGATATCCTGCCAAACACCCTCTTACCTGTGTGTTTTTTTGTATCAAGATCATTGTTTCTGTTAAAATGCAGCTGCTGAGAAGATAAAATGACTGAGAAATCCTGTTTACAACCACAGCATAATAAGGAAAGTGTTCAAGGCCAGATACGCCTCAGATATTTAACCAGTAAGCCTTAGTTGTACATAAACACTTCTACATCAACAAAAGCTTTCAGCTTTCACAGATGACAGTTACTCAATAATGTTTTTGTTGTGCCACAGTTCCCATTTTTTTCCTATATTCAGTTTTTCTACAAGATTTAAGTTTGGAAATCTTTTTCTCTTCTAATTTTTTGTGTACCAGATTTTCTTGTTCAGTGTTGTCACAGCTTTACCATTTGCAGAGACCACACACCCTTTTAAATTACATAATTTGCGTAGCTAACTAGAGTTGTATTGTCTAACCACCCGGAACAGAGATGTTTGGTGTAACATTTGCTTTCACTGTTTGTGCAATATGCATTTATTTCCTATACAAAATGCTTTAGAAGTCAGTTGAAACTAGAAATATTTTAAGAGTCCTGTTTTCTGCCTTTATTGGTCACTTTAAAAAAAAAGTAAAAAAAAGTTTGTAGTGAAAGATGTTAGATCCTGTAATCATCACATTCATTTGAGCAGGTACTGAGTGATGCTGTATATATAGATGTGTACTGGTTTGATTTTTCAGACCACCACGTGGCATGCTTGAATATATTTCCCTATTGCAAATGTCTGTTAATGCAAATTAGGCTATCCAGAATAGTGTGTTTAACAAAGTTCGTTAATTTTTATGGTATAAAGAATTTAGACATTGTACATTGTATGGAGCCCTATCTTTACAAAAGGTCTAAACTATATAAGAACTTTATTATCTTTTTGTCCCATTTTTTTCATTTGATAGTGTTCACCATCATAAAAAACGCATAAATATAACTGCTTCACTACATTTCACATACCTGTATTTATCTGAGTGCTGTCCAAAACTGTTGTGCTAGCCAAAGTAATGTACTAAATAATTTAAAAAGCATAACCAGTTACACTCACAATAATGTTTATATGCACTGTTGTTGCCATGTGAGAAGGCGTCCAGTTTGATAACACCATGTCAGACCATTTTATACATTTCAGTGGCCTTTAAAAACAAAAAAAGTACTTAAGTGAAGGTTGTTTTTGTTAGAAACAGCTTTTGTATTTTCACTAAACCATTCAAAATATGACATCCTATTGGCATGTAGTTTATTGCCTAAAACCACTGAACAGATCAGCCATTAAAACAAATTGTACATTGTAAAGCTTGTAGTAGCTAATGTATTATTGATTACATTGTATACTATATTAAATGTGAATTTGTACCCCTTCATTTAAAAAAGTTGTGTTCTACTGCCTACTTGGGCGGGGGGAAGGGTTAGCTTTTCAGGGGTGTGATATGTTTTGGTAAGGAAGACATGATGTCCTCTCTCTGGTGATTGGTTTTTTGAAGATGTAAGGTTATGCTCTTACTACCAAGCTCAGGATTTTTGATTTTAAAGGTATACGCATAGTTTGAGATATCTTATTGTAATTGATCTGTATGAGAGGTGGGTCTGAACCGTAGGGATTTCCATTGTCTAAGGCTAACATAAAGAATTGAATGGCTGCAACATATTGAGTTCTGTTACAAGACAGTTAGGCATATTCTGGATTATATTTGGTAAAGTTTGGGTGCCTGTGAATGATTAAATACATGTTTCTAATATTTTAGTGTTTTATATTTAGGTTATTTATTCTTTATATCTAAAAAATGAATGGCTACTGTGCTGTATTGATTTTATTGGTAGTACTGAGCAGACCTTGTATCTGCATGAAACTAGTTGCAAAACCCACTATTTTGGAAAAAAATGTATTTTGACATATACAAATAAAATGAATACAAAATATTTTAAATGTGTGAAAGTTTTACTGATAAGACATTGAAATTTGTTATGAATTTAAAACATGTTATAAGTTTGCTATTTAAATTCTTTGGTGGGCATTTTTCATTCATTGTGTTACTTGGATGCAAGGTTCAAGTACCTTTCAAAGATTGTAATCAGATTGTGATTATTTGTACATCATTGTACATGCACATCTGTAAATGCAACAGTAAAAATGCCGTATTTATGCAATCTGTAACAACTTGGACAAATGTTTATATATTTTACATAAACCTGTCTGTGTGCAGAATCTGAGAACCATTTTTTACGTGATATTAACCTAATCTCACAAAGCAATTGCTTAACTTGTGTCATTGTCTTATTGTTCCTGATTGTGTTGAAGATCCATTACATCCCCAGAAAATCCAGCTACAACAGAGAGAAAAATGGGTCGTGGAAGACTTTTATTATTTAGGAGACTTTTTGCATATAGGAAGTCTATTACTGCTGGCTGGTGACTCTGACAAGCTTCCTTAAATGACTAATGCCTTAAATGGTAATTCAGACCTCCATCTTAGATTTTCAGAGGACTTGTCACAATGTGGAAAGGGATCTCTCTGTCCAGAATTTACATCAAATACAGAGGCATGAAAATAGCTGGTGTGGAGAGTAAAGAGGCAAAGGGCTTGCTCAGAACCGACTCCAGCCATGGAGGGAGCCATAACCTGGGGAGGAGGAATGACCTTTATGGCTCCAAACAGGAGCAGTTACCTAGAAGAAAAAACTCAGGAGCTGGAATTTCATTTTTTGCCCATGTTCTCTCTTATAAACAATTACCTCTGAGCCTTCCTAATTCTTACTGCATAGTGCTTTACTGCTTTTTCCTTGCCAGATCCCCAAAAGTGCAGGTAGGATTCATAGTGTGCAGGTCAGTGCGTTTGTTTACTCAGCACCAAGTACAAAATGTGAATCTCAGAATTCCCTCATTTACAAACAGTGTCCTAGCTAAACTTGGATTGTGCTCACATGAACATTAAACTGGTATTAATCTTACCTGTCCAGTATTCCTGGCCACTGTTCATCTGCTGCCATAACAGCAAATGGGTTGCTGTACAAGAGTCTTCTCATTTCTGTTTTAGGAAGAGTAGTTACTTACATATGTTTTAGGCAAGGAAAAAGGCATACTTTTGGATTTCTGAAGATACCTGCCTTAGGAGTTCTGCACTAAGGGAGAAATTTTAATTATTGCACTTCTATCAGACACAAATAGGACTCCAAAAATCAGGACTCCATCTGAGAAGGCTCCTACCCCTGCTAGCTGGCATAACCATGGGGTTTATAATCAGGAGTGATGGCATAATGCCAATATATGGTGGTAGACAGGAAATTTACATCATAAAAGAGCAGGGAGTGAGGAAGAAGTACGCCATAATGTCAGACTAGGAAAGGCAAGACCATGTAAGAAAATTAATGATTTGCATGATGGCATCAGAATAAAATTGACCCCAAGAATTCAAGGCCAGGCCCTGTCTCATCCAAACTCCAGAACAGAGAAATGTCCTGTGCAGCCAATAACACTTTTCAAAGGAGGTGTTAATTTATTTCTAAAGCGAGTGTGAAGTAATCATTAGGTTGGATTGTACTTGACCTAGTGATCCTGGAAGTGTCTTGACTTCCCACAGCTGGCACTTTACTGTTCTTTTATGACCATCTTGAGGTTATTACTCATCTCAGTAGCACATCAGCTCCCCAAGAAAGGAACATGGACCCTTTTGTCTCTTCCCTGTTGCTTGTGGTCTTGTGACAGAAGTATAAATGGAGGCAGCCAAATCTGCCATGCTGAAATGTGGTGCTGCTACGGGTCCTGAGAAGCTGCAGGCTGGGCCTCCCTAGAAAGAAGAGTGGGCAAGAGCTCTTGGCAGCTGAGGTCTCAAGCCTGTGCAGTGATGGAAAGTGTAAGCAGCCTCGTTTTCAGTTACACTTAAAGTCACTTTTCACCTCTTGGTAGTAGCTTCAGTTTCTCTAACTTGACATGGTACAATGTGGCCAGTAGATAATGTAGATAAAATAGTAGATAAAGACAGTGCTTTAATTGTGCAACTGAGGGATTAATAATGTTTTATAGATGAAATTTAATTGGCAGTTACAGTCCAGAGGACTGTCACAGCAAAGCATGACACAAATTCACTTTAAAAATACATTTTAAAAACCCTAACAAACTCCACAGCCATTGCACAGTTTCTGGAGAAGGGTACTTTGAAAGAGTCAGAAGAAACAATTGTCACTGCACTGTAGAGGGTTGCTTCCCACTTCCTTTAAAGGTTCTGTTGAACAGTTCTGTTGCAACCCTGCTGGTCACCTCTGTGAAATTACTGGAGTTTTTTTCCCACACAGGGATAGCCAGTCTGTCTGCTGGGGAACAGAAGAAATGCTCTTAAGTTTTTCAGAAGAAGCTCTTGCTATTCATGGTTCTGTGCACACTGTTACATTTAGCTGTGGTGATTTAGCTTCCTCAAGTTCTTAAATCAAAGCCACATGAGTGAAAAAATGCTGGCAACTGGAGTTACTTTACATTTGTTTTCATTGCAGGAGCAGCAGAGGAGCTGATTAGAGAGTGGGAGCAAATAATACTGTGCTCAGGCTCCATATAGATGTAAAATAAAGACTAGAACAGTCCTAAAGGTTCCTGCACCAAAGACAGAATTAAAAAGCAAAACAAAACCTCCCAAACTCACAATTTATTGCTCACTTTAAAGGGAGAGCTGCTGCCATACTGATTAGGTAATTGGCTATTCCTGCTTGTGTCAGCACCGCCCCGTTTTGTAACACTGATTAGATAGGAAAAGTATGTAGCCTTTAGAGAAAGGAGGAACTGTTCAGTTCTTTCATCTGAAACATCACCTGTTGGATGTCTAATGTTTCTCATCTGGCCCAGGGACAATTACAGCAGGGACAAAAGCCCCACATTCCAACTCTAATTATTTTGCCCTTCTTGCCTGGGTTCTACACATCTGTTTTGCACCTATTCAAGCTTAGCAGGAATAGTTAGCCAAGACAGTGCAATTCATCCTCTGGTGTGGTCTTTTCCCTTTGCTTTATTTGCTGGAGAAGAAAGGGAAAAAGATGCAATCCAGTATGGCGGATGGTGGGAAAGAACCCATTTATTTATTTGGTAGACTCATTGCTCTAAGAGTCCTTGGAGCAGAGACTCGCTGGGCTGAATTGCTCTTTGAGCAAAGTGCCTGCTGCACTGCCTCAGGTCGGACCCCAGCAGGGCTGGCTGCTGCACCTCCCCCGACCTTCATCTCTCCCCAGACAAAAAACAGTCCTGTCGCCCTTGTTTGTGGCTATGCTTATATACACGTTTTAATGATGTCTCTACTTCCAGAAAAGACAGACCTGAGCTGAGGAAATTGCTACATTGCAGCTAAAACGAAGCTACTGTTCTCTGTATGTGGTTACTTGGGCCTATACCCATGTCTGCCAAAGAAAAGAGCATGAATTTTTACATTAGCTGGTACAAAATACACATCTACACAGAATTACACAATATATACATCTTGCCACACAGTCCCCTCACTGCCCAGAAGGAAGATTTAATGAAAAAGTTTGTTTAAAAATAAAAATCCACATCTACATCAACTGCAGATAGTGTGGGTGATTCTTCAGCTGTTAGCAGCTCACCTCTATTTTCAGCTGTATGAAAAGCACCAAATTAGACTGAGTTCTTTCCTCCCTCTTAACCCATGGCTATTGCCGATGCATTAGGTTAAGTAATTGCCCAGTAATGCAGCCTCAGCCACTCTTTGTGCTCTATGAAAATAAGAGAGCTTTCATGATGTTTCATGATGTTTTATGATGTTTCTTTAGTCCCGCGCATTAAAAAGGCACAACTCAGAAGTATCAGGGGGAAGGAGTAGAAGCGCTACTACTGAAGCGCTAATACTACTTTCCCAGTTTCTGCCTAGAAATAATGACACCGAGATCAGTTTGCAGGCCCGTGGAGGAGCTCCAAGCGCGGAAGGGCGGCTGGCGGACGGCGTAGCCAGGAGGTGGCACCAGACGGCTTCGCTTGTCCCGGGGTGCTCCGGGGCTCCTCCGCAGCTCCCCTGGGGCTCCTTCCGGGCTGCCGCAGCTTCCCCGCGGGGCAGCGGCAGCTCTGGCCAGGCAACGAAGCACAGCGCCCGAGCCCGCTCCCTGTTGCTCTGGGAGCGCAGCACGGTTTCTTCTCCTGTCCCCCCCGCTTTGCCCTCGACACCCGTGCGTAGGAATGGCTCAAACGAGAGCGCCTGGAGGAAACTGCCTCTGATGTAAACTGAGCCAGGTCTAGTATGACCAATGAAGCGTGGCAGATAACAGCAATCTCAAATTCATCGACACAAGGAACGCACTTCGTCTGAAGTGGTTCTTCTTCAGGGTTAGTCTGAAGGCGGCAAGGGCTACTTTTAAATATCTTACACTGAAAGCCTGCGAAAGAAGCTTGACAGCATGGGAATGGCAGCGTGCGCTTGGCTCGGCTGGTGGGCTGAAATCCATCCCATCAGGAGGCAGAAACTGTAACCCAAGGAGGGCTGGCCAGTGGGTCTGGCGGGACGGGTCTGTGTCAGTGCGGGCACCCACTGCACACTGAGGACTCCCGCACTGAGTGAGGAGCCAGACTAGGAACAGGCACTGGGCACCACAGGACAGCTCTGCTACAGAGAAGAGAGACAGCAAAAAAAGTAATCCTCCATATCAAAAGTTGTCAAATCAGCGGTTCATAGCAGCACTGCACTTGGCTGAAATGCCGAAACACTAGTTAACTCCTTCTTGCTAAGCCCCCTTTGCCCCCTTTCAGCATCAGCTGTGTGTTGCTGCGCTGTGTGACCAACCAGAGCGCTCTGTATGCTGTGAGGTACTTATAGTTCTCCCTTCAGTCTCTTCTCTGGTGCAGCACACCGTGGGCACTCGCATCTTTCTGATCTCCTCAGCCTTTTCTCCTCAGTTCTGCATGGATGGGGTTCTGCCCTATTTCCAAGCCATCATATAGAATTATTTTCTGTGCAAGAGAGGTCTGTGAAGTCTAATTATATTCCCTGTTATCCCCGGAGATAGCCATAAAAGACCCCAGAAGTCACTTCCCCCGAGACCTTGAGCACTGTCTAAATTTCCCTTTGTATGGGGAGTGGCACTCAGGATTGCTACATGCAGGCACTGAGTGTAAGAACTCCTTCATATTTTACCAACAAGTCACTACAAGCTTACCGACATGCCACAGTGGCTGGAAAGAGCAGCCTCTCCTCCATCTCCTCCTCAGCTGCTGGTTTTCTCAGTTGCTCCTGAGTGCCACTCTGACCATTGAAACTCCCCTTTGGACATTCCTATCCCAGCACTCTCATTCAGTCCTTCTTGTACTTTCTGCCTATTTGTGGCCCCTCAGACCAGCTCCCATCCTTCTGCTTGCTTCTTACACTTTCTACTCATTTGCCACCTCTCTCTCCTGTTTCACTCTCCCTGCAGACCTGATCACTGGTTACTTCTTCCAGAGCTCATTGGTCCACAGGTCTGTCTTCGGTTGAATTCTCTGCTGTCCACAATTCCTTGCTCCACAAGTGCAGCAGCCTCAACACTGCATGCTCTCCCTCAGCCTGTCCCTCACCTCTCTCTCCCCTTTCCTCACACTGCCTTATCCTGAGCTTCTTAGATCCCTAATGGTCTCAAAGACCCTATTAATCTTTTCCTGACCACCGGACTTCTTTTTTTTTCACTGATAATCTAATCTTTGCCCAGCAGGAATGTCTCTACCCAGCCAGTAAGTTCCCACCTACTCTTGGTTATCTGTAATGCAAGGGGGTGATTTTAGCATAAACTAAGCCCAATCCTAAAAGTCACTTGTTCCCACTCAATCCAGTTATTCCTCTCCTCAGGAATCAGCATTATTTTTCATAGGCTCCATACCTCAAAACAGTTTCCAGAGTGAAAGGTCTTACACTTCTTTCTTATTTTTAACCCATCAAGGTGTTTGCAGGCATAATTCACTATTTTCTAGTTTTCCTTCATCTCATTTTGAATATCTTACAATAAAGCAAACCAATAAAGGGATGCCTGCTGGGTCCTAATGCTAGGGAATGAATAAATTGAGCATTGGCTGTGGGTTTGCTGAAGTATGCAGCTTGTCCTCTCTCAAGTAACTTTTGAACTTCAAACTTCTTTTTAATATGTATTTAAAGCTTATCATCTTGAAACAGCAAATCCTGTATTATAAGCAAATCACAACATTTGTTTTTAAGCATGTCCACATTTGTTTATATAAAAACATTACAATGGCACATAGATTCTGTTCTAATTTTCACAGTCTCAAACTTTTATCCTAAATGTTTATAGCATGGCCATGTATCATTGAAATAAATATCTAAAAAATTTTAACAATTGGATGCATATTTTATTTATCTTCTTTAAATGATTCGCTTCCTTTTTAGTCTGTTTGGTTTCATACACACTCACTCTAAATTCTTCCAAGTGCTTCCCCCTCCTCTGCTTACACTCACTGACACATCACTGCCATTGATTGTTGTTTGTGTTTGCTTTGGACACTTCCAGATGATTGCTACTAATAACCAGTACTAAATTCCTGAAATATCTGCCTGATTCCTTTTCCAAGTCAACTTCATTATGGGGTCATATGAAGCATAGGAGGCCCTAGAAATACTGTGCTGCAGGAAAAAAATAATGTCCAAATGAAGGGATAGCTCAAACAAAGCATTGTAAAAAGCCATCACACTAAATTCTGCATGCATCATCTACTGCATTTCAGCAAAGGTCAAGCTTCTTAGTCAGCTCTCTGAGGAGATCCCTCAGCCTTAACTGTGATTCCTTTGGGGCACAGTTTTGTGCTCACTGGACTTTCCTACTGCATGGAACGGATCACCTGAACGAGGTTAGATCAAAAGGATGAGGTATAACAGTTTGGGCAAGAAGTACACAGTGACAATCAAGAGCCCTAATTAGTTTTTACTGACTTTGTATTGGTTTGTCAGAAAATCAAAATAATTCTTGTGAGCTAGAGTGCTGTTAATTAAAAAAAACAAAAAACCCAAAACCACAATACAACAGCCCTGAAGGATTATGAATTGTAACCAATACCAACAAGACACTGACTAACAGTGAGCCAGGAACCACTGGATTTGGTTTCTAATTATTCATTTGCCTGCTTACATTTGGAGATACAGAAAGACAGGAACCGAATTGTCTTTGGTGCAGACCAAAATGTTTTAAACTTCTCGCTGTATAGAGGTCACAGAAGTATCTTGAGTTGGAAGGGACCCATAGGATCATTGTGTCCAACTCCCTGTTTCTTGCAGAATTATCTAAAACTAAAGGTGTATGGTCAGAGGGTGCTGTCTTTGAAAAGAATGAGTAGGCTCCAAAGGTGCTGGAAACATAAAAATGAACAAAGGTGGTGTTTTTCAGATAACTTAAAGTTATCCTACAAGGTAGTTTACACCTATGACATTATTTCTGTCAGCTGAAGAGGTATAGTCAGCTCTTTAGTCACCAAGGTGATAGACAGGATCTTAGATGGCACAGCATGGGGTAACCTGGCAGCCTCTCCACTAATGAAGATGGTGACAGGCCAGCTGCCCATTTAGGGTATACCTAAGAACTCAGGACTCTAGAGGACAATGTGGCACAAAGACAGGCCCTAGAAAACACCCAAGGCTGGCTTACATCCTTTAAGACTAGAGAGTTCTCTTTTGTGAATGAATACAAAGAGAGCAAAGCATCTCTATTTGTTCCCAAAAGGGCAAGTCTGGAGCTGGACTAATAAACCAGCATATGGCCAAATCCAAATGCCTCTGTGTTATGCTCCCTGGTTTTCTTATGGCAAGGAAGCACAGGCATTCTGAAGGAGCATTTTAGTACAGCAGACTCTATGCTGCTCAACTATCTCCAGGTGGTATTGTGTCTTGGAAAATTTGTCCCAACACAAGTCACTTTATGTCCATCTACACTGAATTCAATCTTCTACTTTATCACTGCTGTTCACTTTGGCAATTTGTTGGTTTTATTTTCTCAATTTATTGTGTTTCTTCTTGATGGATCCCCCATAGAGAAGAGCTCTGCTGCAAGATTCTCCCTAGGTTCCTTCATAGTAGGGAAGAATTTTTTAAAAAGTGCTCCTTTTGTATGGTGATCATTTTCTGGCCCTACTGATCTGCCATCAGGGGAATTGCTTCTATGCCTTTTGCAAACTGATCCTCAAGCATACTTACAGCCTGCCCTACAGCATCCACCTTTTCCTCTCTTCTTTCCCAAGCACTGTGAGGCTCCTCAGCATCAGCTTTTTCTCTACCTCCTTATACCTCGCTGTTTAACATTTTGACTCTGTGTCTGTTTTTCCCTATCCCTCAACAAGTTGCTCTAGGGTATACTTGCCTGGTTCACTGTTCAAACCTGGCCCTCCAGAGTACCTGTTTGGATGAAAAAAAGAGGTACCACAGTTGCTCAATAAACTCTGTCAAAACTATGATGGCTAAACCTCACCACAAATAGCAAGGAGGTAAGACAAACAAAGTCATTGCTCTATACCCTCATGGTGCAGGACACAAGCAGCAGCAACAGACCTTCTGACAGAGTCAGACCGGGAACTGTGACAGAAAACATTCTCATCACAGTTTTAAAGTCATCTGCAGATACCAAATCCATTCCCATCTCCACTGTCATTCTCATCCAACAACTGCCAGCTGGAGACAGATGACAATCTCTGCATTAATTTTTCATACTGCAAGATGAAATACTTAAAAAAACCCAAGCAAACTTCTGTCAGTTTGTTTTTTTGCCTTTTGACACTGCATTCTTCCATGTGACAGATGAATAAACTTTGCTGCAAGAAACAATACTACAGACAGTTTGTCTGTCAAACCAGACTAGTTAAAAAAAACCACATAGCTTTTTGGTCAAATGATAGCAGAGTTCAAGAATGGTAAAACATATATAGAAACAAGACTAGAAGATGCACTCTAGAACTGATCTTGAATGTTAATGCCTCTTGATAAATCCAGCTATTTCACAAAGCTCTGTTTTATTTACACACAAGATTTCAAATCAAACCCTAGCACTTGAAAAAAAAAAAAAAAGGGTTTAAGCATCCAATTCAGTAGCACAGCAAACAGGATAAAACTGGCATTTCATTAAAAGCAGGATTGTCAGATTTGTACACGTTTGCAGAAACAAACCATAAGAAAGCAATCCATTTAAACCACTAACTACAGCAAATAGAACTTAATGAGTTGTTAGAACCTTACAGAGGAAAACCTTACCAGAAGGTTATCACTAAGGCCCCAGTCTGTAGTGATGGGGAAAAAGAGAATAATTTAATCAATTTCAGCAAGAAAAGTTGAGGAAATGAAAAGCCCCTGATGATAGGCTAAGCCTCTCAGAACAGTGTGCATAGCTCAGAAGTAGCAGAAAGTGGTATTAAATTGAAAGGGATAGCAGTTCACCTGCCTTTAGACAAAAACACCCAAGACCATTAGCAATAAAAGGTTAAAAAAGAGGAGTATATGCTTGAGGACCATTTTACTTTCAGGGGAGATTTGACATTAGAAATGACATGGAACATAGGGAATTTATGGGAAGATTAGACAGAAGTTATAGCCAAAGATCTAACGTGAAAGGTTTAAAAGGAGGTTTTTGACATTTTATGGATAAAAAGAACTTTCTGTTCCTACAAAAAGATGGCCATAAGATTTCACTGAATCATGGCAATTTTAAGCAACAGCATTTCTGGACAGATAGTGCAGAAATAAGTAGGTAGATAGGTTAGTTTGGGTACAGTGAAGTGGGCGAGAATTATCCAGCAGGTAAAATTTAAAGAAATGGACAGGGAAAATTTAATGGGACAGCACCAGAGAAAGCTAAATAAACCTAGTTTAATAAAGTGTGAGTGAAAAAGCAGGTAGAACATGTAACTGAAAAAGTTTGGACTGGGAGAAGAAAGACAAAGAATGCTGAGTTAATAAACTTCAAAGGAGATCCAATATGGGCAGTAGACAGGTGCACTAAGTGGAAGTGTTTCATGGAAATTTGGGTAATAGACAGAGACAAAGTAAAGTCTGGAGCAGAAGGAAGAGCATGTGTGTTTGAGAATCAGGCAGGTGAATACAGTAAACTCAACAGAGACTTAGGGGAGAGATGCTGAAGAAGGTGAGATGGAGGGAATGTTACAGTGCAGAATATAGGGGCATGAGTGTATATAACAAATGTTTGCTAAACTCAGAGCATGATGGTAACAAGTAAACAGACATTGGACAGGAATTTGGATGTTATCCTTAATTTCCTCAGCCATTAATATGTTATTATGTTCTCCATTTTATTTTCCAGCCCTTGAAAATTGCCCCTTCAGAAAAGGATATGGTTCAGATAAACTTGAATTCAGAATGTTAATAAGGTTGGATAATCTGGTTGAATGTCTAGAAAGAACTATGAAGATCTCAAGCAGCTTGCAACCCTTTACAAAAGAGGCAGCTTTGAAGTGCCCATCCCCAAAAGGCACTTTATTTCCTTGAGATTTTAAGAATGAATTATGGGTTTTACACTTAATTAAAAAATGAAGGGTGTTTTTTTTTTTTCCATCGCAAAGGAGACCAAGATCATCCTACCCAATCCTGGTGGTAATTTTACCTCCAGGGAAGAATCTCATTCCAGAATATATAAAAACTAATAGCTTAAGGACCCTTATCATTACAACAGTTTAAAACATAGCTAATAAAATGAATTGGATTTCTATGACGTAAGAATACCCCAAAGATTTTTTTTTTTCTTTGTAAGAAAAGAGAAAAGTGTTGTTCTAAAAATGTTTGCAAGCTATTAATCTTTCTCCCTTGTGGCAGAGGAAAACATGAAGCATGATACATAAACTATTTGAGACTTTATCCCTGAAAGCTCTCCAGCACAGACAACCTTATTGAGATGCAAACATCTGACAGTCAGCATTTTTGTATTGGGCACTTAGGCCCAACCTCACTCACCACAACATAACTTCTGTTAATTTATAACAGACTAGAAGGCAAACAAAGCCTTTTTGGCACAACAACAACAAAAATCCAACAGCAGTGATAGATGCAGCTAAAGCCTGATCACGTAGTCATGTCAGCTCCTACACATAGGAAAAGTGGGCACATGGGACGTGAAGCAGGGCAGGCACATCTAGGCCTTGCTTGCTGCTATAGATTGCCACAGAGAGAGGGACTCAAGGGGCAGATGCCAAGACCTGGGGTAACAGAGAACCGAGGGTGTCCTAAGAACTAAAATACATTGTTATATTTCTCAATATACACAACATGCTGTAGGCAACAACTTTCTAATATGACTTTTTTGCTAATATTTGGCCAGCTGTGCTGCTCATGGCATGTAATAATGAGAGTGAAATATTGTTATTGTCACAGTTGACAGATAAGAGGGCAGGTAAGAATTTTTTCTTCAGGAGAGTGCTTAGTCAAAACTTTTGTTAGGACCAATTTTACTAATTTTGTACTGCTGAGTAGTAAAGAGTAGCGCTAGTACAGAACTATGTTTTTACCATCTATTTTTTGCCTATTTACAGCGTTTCAACCCAACACTGAACAACTAGCTGGTTTTGTTTGGGGATTTTCCCTTGGCCTGAAAGATAAGAGGTCTCGTCTGCAGTGATGAAACTGCCCCTTAACTTCCACATATACAAACATTTAAACGTGCCTCCAAAACCAACCACCACACCAAAAACATCCCTAAATCCAAACCAGAGCAGAAATCAGATATGAGTTCAGTGAAAAGTCCAAGTAAATAATCACCAGAAGGGCAGAGAAGGTTGGCAGGGTGAGACTATGCCCACTGCTGTGAAAGAGAAAGAGGTAGAGGCTTATTTAAGGCACAAGTGGCTACGCGGACTAATTGTGTTATTTACATTGTACAGAGAGCCTAGCAGCAGATATTTGGAGCTCCATTTTGCTAGATACTTTTTATTCCTATCACCTATATATTTTTTTCTGCAAAAAGAAATCAAAAATCATTGCAAAGTTTATATTCTGAAGTACCACTGAATTTTATTAACTAGGTGGACAAATTCAGGACTTAATCTGAAAAGGGGAGAAAAGGTGATGAAAAGGTAATCATGTGCTCTCAGCTAGGTAAACCCAAGCTACACGGATTTCCTCTGACTGCTGTAACCTTGTGTCTTGTCCTGAGCCAGCTGGAAAGGTGGCACCCATACACTCATTTCCCTCAGCATACCACTTATAAAGCAGGATTAAGCAAGCCACAAGTCTGTTGAAAGCCATGATTTTCAAAAGTATCACGATCATTTTCCAGGGTGATACTAAGACACCGTGAGTTCGGGCTAACCAAAAAAAGCTGAGTTTTCCAAGCAGCTTTACCCGTCTTATCATCTACACAAGCTGTTCAACATGCTCCCACCACGGTCCTTGCATGGTCGTTTCCCCTAACATTTAACCCAGTCAGGTTTCCCCACTGAGGGCTGTTATTATTTATAAACGAGGCATCTGTCAAGTCTTTGCAGCATGACTGGCGGAAACCCCTTGAATACTGGCTTCTTGTAAGGTCAGGAAAACACACAGGATCTTTCCCAACCTTCCGCCCGCGGGAGTGAACTTCCACCAAGCCAGCAGCAGCCTGCCCAGCACCGGCGCGGCCCAGAGGACGTCATTCTGCTGCGGGACCCACTGACCCCAGGCTCNGGACCCACTGACCCCGGGCTCCGTCCCACCGTGCACCGACCCCGTCGCACAGCGCAGCGGCGGCTCCACGCTTTGAGGCCAAGCCGGTGATCCTGTCCCAGCGCGGCGTCCCTGATGACAGCGGAGCCGCTGGCGGCCCGCGCTGGGCTCCACACGTGGCTCTGGGGCTGCCGCCGGTGCCGGGAGCCGCCCCGCCCCAGGGCCGAGCCCGGCACTTGCCCCGCGGAGGCGGTTGCACGTCGGGACCCTTTAGCCGAGGCTTTGCGGCAGGTGCAGGGCGGGTTTGGCGAAGCCCCCACGGAGGGGTGTGACACCAGACCGCCTTCTCCGGCCCCTCCTGGCGGGGCTCCGACAGCCCCCGCCTGCCGTCCGTTAAAGCTGCCGGGGAAGCGGAGCGCGGCCGGGGGCAGCGGCGTCCTGGCCCGCTCATCCCCGCTCTGCTCCTCCAGCGGCACCCCTCGCCATCTCCAGCCCTCGCTGCTGCTCGTCGGGAGCGCCGAGGTCCGTGTCCGCTCCCGCGCCGACACCGCCCGGGGCAGGTGCCAGGGCACCGCTGCGGGCCAGCAGCCGGCACGGTCGGGTCGCGGAGCGCACCGAGCCGGGCGGGGCCTCCCGGCCCTCACCCCATTGTCGAGGCCATCTCGGCAGTTTCCGTCCTGGCTTCGGCTGTGTCCGCGCCCCGATGGGGAAAGGGGAGGGAGCTCGGGGAGGCTCGGGTCCGCGCCGCTCCTTCCGGGACGGCGGGAGGCGGTGCCGCTCACCTGGTGCCGCCGGCGCTGTGCAGCGCCCGAGCCGCGGCCCCACCGGGTGGGANGGCCCCCCGGGGGGGGAGGGGGGCGCCGGCCGCGCTCGCCCCGCCCTGCTGCGCGCGGGAACGCGGCTCCCCGGGCAGGCAAGGAGTGGCGGGGGATGGTACCCGATGGCCCGGGGCGAGGGACGGAGCTGCGCGACCGTCGTGGCCGCAGCGGGCGGGCGGAGGAGGCGGGTACCGCCGGGCGGCCCCGCGCTGAGGGGTCAGGGGAGTCCCGGGGAGCGAGGGGCACCCCGCCGGGGCCGGCGGCGCGGTCCGAGCCGTGAAAGCCGGGCGTCCGAGGGCGGCCGGTGATGGAGACCCGTCTCCTGGAGCCGGAGGTTTCCCGGCGAGTTCGCGAGGCGGCAAGACGGCTCACGTCCCCTCTTTGTTTCTCTCCAGGGTGTTTGTGCTTCTCCGAGCCTCTCTCCCCGCCCCCGACTCTCCCGCCCCCGTCTCTCCC
>VXBQ01001828.1:367265-418456 GCA_013400175.1 Phainopepla nitens | reverse complement strand
CCGGGCCGGGGGCCGCGGGGCCGAGCCTGCCGCCGCACCGGGCTCCCCCGAGGGTGAGGAGAAGCTGGCCGCCAAGGGAAAGAGCTCTGGCCCCAGCGCTAGGAAGGGGAAGGGGCAGATCGAGAAGAGGAAGCTAAGGGAGAAGAGGAGGTCGACAGGTGTGGTGAACATCCCGGCCGCCGAGGTGAGCGGGGACGGGAGTCGCGGGCGCAGCGGAGCCGCCGCTGGGGGCGCCGGGCGCAGCCCCGGTGCTGCTGCCGAGCGCTTCCCGCGCGGGCCGAGGGTGAAGCATTCTCGTCCGGGCCTGGCGGACGGGCCTGGCAGGGTCGGAGCAGGGCAGCATCCCGTGCGACGGACAGATGAGGTGTCGTTTATCTTAAATAAATTAGACCTGTCATAACTTCCGCCTTTTTTTTTTTTTTTAAGTAGCTTCATGTCGACAGTAAGTTCAAAGCTTTTGGAGGATCAAACTGATACACGTGCCTGTTAAACTATAGTCAGAACAATAGTAATGAAGGAAAACTGATTTATCAGGTTGGGATAGATGTTCAGGTGTAAATATTGTTCAGTTTGGAAGCCAGAAGAATTTCCTGGTTTCCTGTACTGGAAAAAATGTAGTGGTTTAAAGAGCATTTTTTTGAGGCAGAGGAAGATATTTTTATCAGCCAACACCACTGTCCTCTGCGGTTTGCTACTAGTATAAAAATCTGGCATTGATTTGTAATGCTCCTGGAGGAATTCAGAAGAATGATAACTAAGCTTTTAGCTTGTTTTGCGTTTAATGAGAAAGGCTACAGGAAACTTTGAACTAATTTGGATTTCTGTCTACAATTTTGCGCTAGTAATGGTGATCACCATATTTTTGTAGAAAAAACTTGTAGTTCTTTTGGTTAATATTATGGAATATTAAAGTACCTCTAGTAAGTTAAAGATCTTTGTTTCTGAAGCAGCAGGGGAAGATGAAATCGTATTCTTCACAACTGAAGTTACTAACCCTTGTTTGTGACATTGTAGGCACTTTCACAGCACACACTTTCACGTGAGGTCTAGAAAGGTTGAGAACTGAGTTTCAGGAACAGTAGAAATCTTTTAACTGTGGTTTTTGAAAATAATTACTTGCATACTCTTTAGTTTGAGGTAAAAAGTTTTGGCATAGGTCTTCAGTATCATTGTTTTGTAAAGTGGTGAATACAAGTGAGTTCTTTTAGGTTTTCTTTCAGAGTGTGCAAGCCTCATACCCTGTATCGTGTTTGTTTTATGTGGACCCCCCCTTAAATACCTGCCCCTTGTGCCTTTTATAGGAACCTTAAGATGCTGCATCTTTACTTCTTTAAGTGAACTAGTCCTAGCCCAGTCAGTTTTGCACATTACAGCGGGGGTTGTATGACATGATATTTTAGGAGTCTCTGTTGTGTACCTTGTCCCTAGTTGTACTTTCTTTGGTTGGTTTTGAGCAGTGGGTTTCTTTTTGCTCTTTGAGACTAATATGCTAGTTCTTCGAACTAGTTTTTTGAACTATTGTTCCTGTGGTAGTTTTTGGTGTGGTGTGGTTTGGAGTTCGCTAGTTTGGTGGTGGTTGGGGTTTCTGTTTGTTTGTTTTGTTAAAGTATTACTCAAAATATATCTTGCTTTCCAGGAAAACACATTCCTTACTCAGCAGCCGTTAGAATCCTGTGTTTGAATTTGCTGTGTTTTTAAGGGTGTCTTTATTTATTAAGGGTAACATATTTAGGCATTGAGAAATGCGTTCTCACCTGCTCCCTAAACTTTTGAGGGCCTAAACTTTGCTGAGTGTCATCATATGTTGGCGCTCCTTGGAAACTTACCTTTATAATAATTGCTTCTATAACTAGCAATTACGCATTTAATCACATTTTTGGGGTCAAATTTTGATAACTGTAGATAACTGTTGTACAAGGTTGCTACTAGTTAGTATTACATTTTTTACCAGCATATACTTATGCAGAGCTATCTCTTTTCAGTATTTCACCTTTCTTAAATGTTTTTATTCGTCACCACATGCGTTCCTAAGAATCGTGTAGCTAGGAAACGCTAGATCATTCCTGGTTGTGAACAACTTCAAAAACAGTCTCCAGTGTCAAATGTGAGTACCTACTTACTGGTTAATGCTTTGCAGACTATTTACTTGTCATGTCTTTGATACAGCTCTGTAGTCATGCGAAAATATTTTAGTGTATTGATTCAACCTGGTCAGCTGAAGTTCTCAGACAGAAGGCGGCTGTGATGTAGATGATGGCTTGTTGGAGTAGCCTGCAACACTCCAGTTTCTTGCTGTCTTTCTCACTAGATGCTAGGCATAGCTTTACTAGGCTTTGTGTTACTTAGTGACTTGGTTGTAGCGCACACTGAATTTTACCACTTTTGTATGTTCATGGTGTATGTTTTAAAATTACTTCTCAGGAGATTTTATTTTAGAGCTTTGCTTGGTGTTTCATTGTCTCATTTTTCAAGAAAATAATTTTTGTAAGAATGAAGTAGACATTTTATGCTAAATATCTCCTTTTTATGATCATCCTGTCACTGTGGTGACGACTAAGATCCTCTGAAATGAAAAATATGTACCTGTTGAAAAAATGCTCTCCTAGAAGATATAGAGTACCTATAAGCTTTTCTGCCCAAAAGTAAATACAAAAATAGGTTTTGCCTCAAAGAAGTAGGATTTAATTTCATTTGCAATGCAGCTGGAGAATTTCTTGGCAGGAAGGGTGGCAGAATAAGAAAAGTTGGTGTTGTCTCAGTTGTCTTGAAAAAGGCATGAAAAATGTTAGCAGGTTACTCATTATTGATTAGTTTCTCTCCTGTTCAATGGGAGGTAATTGGGCCAGTTTTTAAAGAGTTCTGTATCTTAAGTGTATTTTGGATAGATTTGGTGGAGGACAGAAACCATAGTGGAAAGCTGTGAAAACAGATGGTGACAGCTTGGAAGTTGTCAATGTTTTGTATTTAGAGACCACCATGATAAAAGTAAAGGCTGTTTTTTACCTTCTCAGCACTAGTGCTTATCTAAGCAATGCTGACTTTTGGAAATGGCTTTGGAAACACAATGTTTTTCCTTTCAGCGATCGTGAAGTAGTTTCTTGAAAGTTGGATTTGCTCTAAATATTAAATGCTGTGGGATTTGGGTTTTGTTGATTCATACCAATTCTTCAGGTTGTTAAAAGGTAACTGAATTATATGCAATTATCGTTACTATGTATGTTTTCTTCCTTAAATATTAATTTTTTTAAGGATTTTTAAATTATGTTTGGAATGTGTTTCTCAGTTTGCAGGTGTTGAGTTTACTTGCAGCATTCTTCTAGTTTACAGTTGTGCTAGTGCCTGTTTAAGAAACATAGAGCTCCCATTATTCACTGACAGTGCTTTGTGAGTTTGCACATATAGGGTGAGAGTTGTATTTTGTATTGTTATAATAACTATGTCCAGCTCCAAGCAAACCAAGCTGCACTGGTGAAACTGCAGCTATATTTCTGTAACTCTACATTTGAGGATTATGGTGGTATAGCTGTGTAAGGTTTTTTGGTCTTCTTTCTGAACTCCAAAAAGGAGAATAACAAGTATTTATGAGGTTACTTTTTTTAAAAAGGTGTGTATATATATATATAATCAAAATCTTGGTTCATTTAGGAAGGACAGTTTTATAGTTGGGTTTTATGTAATGTGTGCAGTATAGATAAAGTTTACATTTTTACTTAACTGGATGGAAGTCATCTAAATTGGGAAGTGTTCTTTTGTTAATAACAGATTGATGAGTGATTTTAAAAGGTATAAGGAACAGTGATCTGTGTATTTTGTACCTGCGGCTGCCAGATCTGAGACACAACAGTCTACTGACCTGTTTGTGGGAAATACTGGAGTGAAAGGTAGAAGTGATTCAAATATGAATTCTGCAAAGGATGTTCAGCCAGTCTGTGTTCATCTCTTGTCTTAGGAAAAGCAGTAAGGATATAACTTTTTGCAACCCCACTGATGACTCCTTGTCAGGAGTCTGCCTGTGTCTTTAGAAGGCACTGCATATGTGGTGCTTGGTAGGTGTTGTACTGAACAACAGCTTTGGAAGTAAACAGAGCAGTGAGTGCCTTCTGTGGGGAAAGAGTTCCTGCTACTAGAGGAGTCCAGTGTGCTCAGTTGAGGAGACTTAACAGAAAGTTGCTGTGTTCTAGTTGGAAAAACATAAAGAAAATTAAGTGCTACGTGTGTCAGGCATAGCAATTTCTGACTGTGTTTTTACAACACATTGAATTGAAAGCCTTCTCTGAATGACTGGAAACTAGAGAGAGGAGTGGAATCCTGTACTAACTGTTGAGCTCTTTTGATCAGAAGTTTGCCTTCAGCATTATCTTTCTTAATGATTCCCTACCTGAGGATTAAAGTGTCTTCATGTTATATCTTGAGATTAATGAGGTAGTGTCTTTCCATTGTCAAACATCTATTGTGTTGTAAAACAATTTGTTTCTTTTTGCTTGTGTTTGGGGAAAAAAAGAGCCTCAATAAGTGGCTGTTCAAAGTACTAGAAAAAAGCCCTTACCATTCGTGCAGATGTAGTAGTGTTATAATGGAAGTCTGAAATACATTTATTTGACCTGGACAACCACTCATGATAAGTTAGACCATTCTCTTGCTGGCTTTGTCTAGTGAACACATCTTATTAGGATTCGATTTATGGGTCTTCCATCAGATGTGGCAGGGTGAATACAAGCATTTTCAGGTTCTAAGAATTTTATTGAGATTCTTTCTGTCCTGATTGTTTTGCTCTTAATACCTTTGTGAATTCTGATTTTGACTAAGTCTCCTGACAATTCCTGTTCAAAGGGCATCTTTTCTTTATTCCATCTTTTATAGCACATGATAAGCTTATCCTTATTTTTTTAAAATTTTATTTTGTTTAGGTGTATGCTTTAATATCCTGATATAGCTAGGTACTGGAAGTTATTTGGCCAAAAAAAAAATCACAACTAAGTTTTTAATAAACTTAAGAGTCTAGAAAACTTTCAATCCTAGAATCCATGTAGCAGCTTCTAAATCGCTGTGTGTGTACCTTCCAGGCCTGATTTGCCCATCTCGTTGCTTATTACTGGCAAGCTTGGATAAAAACCAGGTTTGACTTTGATAAGCAATGGAACTGCATGGCCAAATGTGATGGACTATGTGGTCATGAGGTCCTTCCATCATCCCCATGAGGTGCTGGCTACAATGAACTGCACTTGAAACATACCTACAGCGATGCACACAGCAAGAGGAACAAGTAAGAGGAGCTTCCTTAGTCCCAGAGATGTGACATCACTGTTGTAAGTGAAAGCTGGTGGAATGAGTCCTTTGATTGCTGTGTTACAATGGACAATTACAGGCTCTTCAGGAGAGATCAGGCAGGGAAGAGAAGGTGAAGAGGTGAGGTAGGTAGCAGAGGGGTTGGAATGTATGGAGCTTGGAGTTGGCAATGGCACAGTTGAGAACTACTGAGTAAGGACTGAGGGACAGACTTCATTGTGGAAGAATTCTATAGGCAGCCCAGCCAGGATGACAGCACTGATGAATTAATCCTTTAAGGAGCTAAGGGATATCTATAAATCAACCACCTTTGTTCTTATGAGGGACCTCAACTTGCCAGATGTTAACTGGGAGCACCACACAGCTGGTACAAACAGGTCCAGAAGATTTCTGGCACCTGGATGGTAACTTCTTGATATGGATACTAAAGGAGTTGGCTAGGAAAGGTGCCCTTCATCAGAGAGGGGCTTGTGAGTGGAGTGATTGGTGGCTGTCTTGGCCAGAGTTACCAGAAGCGATCAAGTTTCAAATGGTCATGAGGACAGCAGACTTGAGGCTGCTCAGGGTACTGGTGAGTAAGGTCCCTTGGAAAGATGCTTCTGAAGATGCTGTGGTCTAACAGTGCTGGTCTCTTCAGTACCACCTTCTACGAGTTCAGGAGCAGGTAATTTGAAAATCTTGGAAGTCAAGCATGTATGTGAGACAAAAGGCTAACTTGTCTGAGCAGGGATCTTCTTCTGCAGCTGAGGCAGAAAGGAAAGCGTATATCCAGTGGAAGCAATGTTCATGGACATGGGAAGATTACAAAGATGCTGTTTCTCACCTCTGTGGGGATGAAATTTGTCTAGCTAAAGCTCAGTCAGAATTGAAGCTGACCAGAACTGTGGGAGGCAGTAAAAAGGGCTTTTTAAAATATGTTAATAGCAAAAGGCAGTGCAGAAATAATATATGTAATGAGAATGGTCACCTCACAAAGTGGAACAAATGGTTTCTTCACTTCAGTCTTCGGTACTGGTGGTGGCCTGTTGGAGTCCCAGTGCCCTGAGCTGGAGAACCATTACTGTGAGGATGATAAACTCCCAGTGAACCCCGGTCTTGTACAGGATTTGCTTCTCCAGCTGAATCACTTGAAGTCTGTGCGACTTGATGGGGTTCATCCAAGGGTATTTGAAGAGCTGGCTGATGTGACTGATGAAGACCTCTCTCATTGATTCTTGAATGATCTCAGGAATCTGAAAAGGTCCCAATTGACTTTGAACTTGACAAATGCCCCAATTTTCCAGAAGGGCCAGAAGGATGATGCTGGTAACCACAGGTCTCTCTGTCTCACTTCAGTTCCTGGTAAAATTACGGAGAGGATTATGTTGGAGGTTATTGAGAAACACCTGAAGGACAGTGCGGTCATGGGTCACAGCCAGCACAGGTTCATGAGGGGCAAGTCCTACTTGTCAAACTTAATTTCCTTTTTTGACAAGGTGACTCCCCAGTTGATCAGTGGATGCCAGTTGTGATCTTTTTGGATTTCGGTAAAGTTTTTGATAGTGTCTGTCACAGTGTCCTTCTGGACGAAATGTCAAGCACACAGCTGGATAAACACGTCATGCAGTGGGTGAGCAACTGTGAGCAAAGGGTTATGGTGAATGGGGTTGCATTAGGCTGTGACCCATCAGTAGTGGGGCTCTGCAGGGCTTTATCCTTGACCCTGTGCTTTAAACATTTTCATCAATTACTAGGACACAGGATTTGAAGGAATGCTAAGTAAGTTTGCTGATGGCACTAAGTTGGGAGGAGCTGTTGGTTGCCATGAAGCCAGAGGGACTTTGACAAATGAAAGGGCTGGGCAATCACCAACCCTATGAAGTTTAAAAATTACAGGTGCTGGATTCTGCACCTTGGATGGGGCAAACCTGGATGTATGGACAAACTGGAGAATGTAACGCTGAAGAGCAGCCCTGTGGGAAAGGACCTGGGTGTTTTGGTTCAGGGCGAGTTGGAAGGGCCACTGTTGATTAGTTGCATACAACTTTGTACTGAGTTCTTAAAACTGTATCTAGTTTACATTCATTGCATATATGTAAACTCATGTGTGATTTTTCTCTGCAACTTTTTGCTCCCCAAGGTTGGAGTTGTGTGACTCCAATTGGAATTGGAAGACTAAGTGGATGACTTGTTTTCTCTACTACATGAGGTCATGGGAAATTAAAATAAAACCCACAACCTTTATGTTTTATTTCAGGATTTTACTGTGTTTGACCTGCTTGCATGTTGCTATGAAGAACTGAACGGAACATTTAGGTCTCTCTTACTCCAGGCCTGCGACTCTTATATTCAACTCTGTTGTATAGTCTTACCATGTAATAATCACATCATCTTAGATGTAGCTATGTTTGGTACAAAGTACAAGAACATCATCCTGAATTAAGGTAAACTTAAAAAAAGAAATTAACCAAAGAAACCCCTCAGAGAAACAAAAGTAATGCCGTGCCATCTGCAGTTTTTACGTATCTTAATTCTCAACTGTTAGTCACCTTCAAACAAAAATACAAAAATAAAGTGCTATGTATGGGCTTCACACAGTGTTTTATGCAGTATTTAATTGATTTTCTTGATCTGAAACTTAAGTGAGTGACTGATGTCTTGAATCTCTTAGATCAGAAGCTTTTTAATAGGTGAGAGACTTGTAGAAGCGTACACCGGGGCAGTGCTGGCTGTTTTCTTTGTGTAGGTATTGAATCTAAGTGTGATTAAGGTTGAAAGGAACCTCAGGAGGTCTTTAATTCAACCTTGTTGCATCCAGTCAGATCTTGAGAATCTCCAAGGATGTAGTCTTCACAGCTTCTTTGGGCAATGCTACTAGGACGTGACTGTCCTACTCTCATCTGGATTGGTCTCTTCCCACTGTATGCACTCAATGTGTATTTAATTTGTAAAGCTCTTTAGTTTAATTTTTCCTCTTTACACAGTAAAATAAGAATAATTGTGGTGTGTCTGGCTAAAGAACCACCTTGCTCAGTGTCCTGTTCCTACCATGGCCATAATCAGACACATAGGAAAAAGTCTGCAGAAATGTTGTCTGGTGTTTCCTGTGAAATAATTTTCTAGTCAGTTGGCAGTTTGCATCTCAAAGACTTGCAACACTGTATAAAGATTATTAAATAGACAGAAATTAACATGAATTTCTGTGCAAAATACTCAATCCGTCTCCTCTTCAATTTGTGTAAACTGTTAGCAAACAAAGCATCAGCTGACAGTGAGGTCCACATTTCTAAGAACTATCCTGTATGATGAGATACCTCTCTATGATTATTGCCTTCTTTTCCCTGCAGAAACTCAGTGTGGTATCTGTAAACCTCATGCTGTGATCCCTGTTCACTAGTTACTCTATCTATTCCTCAAGATTGTTGAGTTTCTGAAAGATGACCTTTATTGCAGAGTTTAGGAGCTAATTAACATTCTGGTACTCTGATTCAGATTATTAAACAAAGTGGACATCAAAAAAGTCTTAAACCAACATTATAGGGTGAGCTGCCATTTCAGAAGGGCTCTAGGAACTCTTAGTCTGCTCTTAGAACAAATTTGATATGAAGACTTCTTCCAGGATGCAATGAACAGAGTAATCGGTGATACAAAGTATAATTTCAATTTCTTCCATAAACATGCATTTTGTCTTTACAGGTTGAACTAGGAATTACTATTAATATTGATCAATTAAGCAGTGCTTTGCCCAGCCAGAACTGTGCCAGTGCCTTACTGGCCTTCGTTGTTTGAAGTTTGGCAGCGGTTGTGCTTGTAGTCTGTGTCCCAGACTGTTACTCACAAGTTGAGATGGAGTGTGTGTATTTTTTATTTGTGATGATGAGGCTTATTAACTTTTATAGACTAAATCGAATCTGAAATAGGACCATGGCTTCATGTTTTCAGCAAGTCTGACATCTAAAGTCATATTGATCTCTGGTGAGAAAACAGTACTTAGCAGTACCTTACACATACCTCTGTGTAACTGATCAACTCTCCTCGTCTTGTATGATACGCGTTCTTCAGAATGTTGGAAAACAACCTGAAATCCAGCAAAGATTCCATGCATGACTGTTCTGTTCTTTGTACTGGTTTAGTCACTATTAGCTTTTCACAGGTACTATTTAATGATTTGTATTTTTTCCTGAAGCTGGTAGCTGCTACAGGTGCCTCTAGTACACAAGTCAAAAGCTTATCTTTATTTGTTTGCAGTTTGTTTTCTTTTGAGGAGTAGTTTTGAGTAAGATCTGTTTTGAGTAAAGATCTAGGTATTTTGGAATGTGGAAATTGAAATGGAACATGGAAGTGCTTGGTCCTGTAGAAAAATTATGGTTTAGACCTGTGCTAAATGAGTTGCTTAACTTCTGTCTGTTAAACAGCCATATTTAGGGTTACCATTTTTTCCTTCCTATAAAAGCTCTGAGGTCCTTTTGTAAAAAGTTCTCTTTAATGCACTAACTCCAAGATGAAAGATTCTCTGTGTGTATGTCTGTAATAATATGTCTGTACTTCAAAGGACAATTTGTGTGTGATATTGTCGTTTCAGTTAGACAAAAGCTAAAACCATCTGCAGAAAGCTGAGAAATGCTGAAAGATTTATAAACTGAATGTAGAGACATTTGACAGAGCAGTCCTTTGGTTTTATTTTTTTAGAAAAATAGGTAAAGATAGGATGAATTGAGATGGTCCACACTATTTTTTTTTCGTATTTTAAACGACATTAATTTACGCTATATTATACTGAAAAGAGGTAAAAGATATGTTTGGAGCTTAAATTATTAGTTAATGATTTGTCATTGTTTTTCAAAAAGTTTGAGCCTAGAAAATGGTCATTTTTCTTTCACAAAGGTAGTAAAGGCTGTAGTAATCTCAGAAATGCGGTAGTTTTTCAGATTTGGAATTCTATAGCTGAATGTTTAAGAAGCATGTATTTGGTGTGTTAAGTACTTTGATACAGCATTCCAATGAAGTATATTGGAACTGGGCACTTTGAGCATTCTTAACAATTAAATTAGGGACCCGCACTTGACAATCAGCTATTTAGGCATCTGCATTCAGACACTTCTGAATGGCGTAGCTAGAATTTTGTTGGTTTTAACACATCTGTCAAGGAATTTCCTGTTCAACCTATTTCTCTACTCTTTTGATCCGTTACCAATAGAATTGAAAAATGACAGTCTGTAGTACTTCTTAATGGCTAGAAAGACATAGAACCCTATAGGTAATTTTGTGAAAATAGAAATAAGCTAAAAGTTAACAAAACTTGTACAGTGAGTGCACATAAAGATACCTTGTATCCTCTTGAAGATGGTGTGCATTGTAATTACCTTGTGTGAAATACTGCACCTCAGGCAGTTAACTTGTACAGCAAAATTCAGGAGTTATTTTTAGCCAAAGGCAGAAACTGAGGAGCATCTCTTTATCTGACAATCTTCTTTAGTCTAAAACATAAATAGATGTTTTAATATATCCGATTTGTGGGCTTGCTTCTTCCTTCTATTTAAAAAAAATGGGGCTTGTCATATGTGCAATCAGTTTTTGTCAAAGTTTCCCAGAGGCTATTTGAATGCAGATGTTGGTAAGCAGCTCAATACAAAAACCACTTCTCATAGGTTATTACATTTTTTATGAGATGCAAGAATGTTTCAGAATTAAGCCAGGAATTTGGAAATGGGAGCATTAATGTATTTTTGCATGCATGATGTATTCCCAGCTGCCATTCTGCTTCCCTTTTTTGATTTTTCATAAACTTTTTTGTGGTCTGTCTATTTAGAATGATCTGAGGTTGTTTGCATGTTTTTTTGTTCTAAAGCGTTCATCACTTACTGCTGGCCTGAGCAGAGAGACTGGAAAATGAGATCTGAAGTCTGGATTACCTGCATTGTGCAAGCTATCAGTTAGTATCTATTCCATTATGATGAGTGTAAGCATCCCTACAGCTTTGTACTTAGGTGATACAGCTTACTGATTTAGCTTGAAAATAGCTGTTCTTCTGTTTTGAGATCCTCCTTGGATCAATGTGGATGGACCAGGATGATTCTCATGCACTGCTCAGCTGTAGTTAATAAATCATGCTGACCTTACCTGGCTCCATCTGGAAATAATGCAAAATGTGGGTATGCAAATGTGATACAGTGATGTTCAAGCTGACTCTCAGACCTTTGGATGTCACTGTTGCTTCCCACTTCTAAGAGTGTTTCATGGGCTTGCCACTACATTGCACAAGTACAGTTGTTTTTAGATCAGTGCATATGCACTGATACATGGACTTGAGGTCTGTCTATCAGATCTCAGTTTGGAAGGAGCAATATTAAAAAGAACAGCTTTTGTACCACTTGGGCAGAATGGAATGATTTCTGTTCCCTTTAAAATATACCTGTAAAAATCTTCCTTGAAATATGCTTGAATTTTTTAGCTTGAGGGAGGAACAGAGGAGCAATTTAGTAGATTTATGGAAGTCATAGTAAATAACAAAAAAAGTCTAAACTGAAGGATAAATTCAGGATGCGTCTGTCCTGTAATATGTTACAGAACTTCAACAAAGATTACAAATTCCCTTCTGTCATTTAAAAAAGCAGATGATAAAGAAAGATAGCTAACTATAGATATCATTTAGAAGAGAAAAATGTTAGTGTATCTGGAAAGAATTGATGAAAATGATAAATAAAAAGCAGCTCACTAAACAGAGGTGTTTTTCTGTTGTGCTGTTGATTGATTTGTTTTTATCTTAATTTTATTTTAATTTTTTGGTCTCTTGAATGCATGTTGTATCCAGTGCTTGTACTTGCATGTGAGATGATATTTATAAAGCCTTTTGCATTTCTTCATAATCCGGAGGCTGAGATAAACCTTTTTGAAGAATACTGGGCAGGGTCACATAAGTGTAAACTGTTTTAAATCTGCAGTGACTATGTGGCTGGATTCTCCCTTCATTTTCCACAATACCTCCAGAATGAGTATGGGATAGACAAAACTTGTATTGGAAAAAAGACAGGAGCACATGACAAAGAGAAAGTAGAGCAGCGGGATTTGAGTGTCAGAGGGGAGAAAGAAAAGTAAGTTCCAGTCAAGTTGTATATTCCATGTTTTTTAATTGTAGGTTCTGAAATGGAAGGTGTGTTACAGCCATTCTTAAAACACAGGTGACCAAAATTTTTGTTCGTATAAATGTGTATGAATCTAACCTTAAATGTGAAAAATAGTTTGGTTACATTTACATGAGCCAGTACTTAAAATTACAATTTTAAAGAAACCTCTTTATTTCCCTATGAAATTGAATTGGTAGCATTTATGCAGCCAGTAGTTCAGGGTAGAGATGGAAATCTGAAACAAAAGCTAAAGAGTCTGTTTTTTCCTGTTTGGTTGTTTGCCACAGTCATTGGTTCTGCATAGCAGGACTCCAGTGGAAGCTTGGAGGGACTGTATGAACTAGGATCTATGGCTGGACTAGTATTTGCTCAGTATCAGAAGTTGATTAGCAGAAAGGAAGTAAGGCCTGTAAAATATTTTCCCACAGTTTTATGTGGAATTTTTTTCCATTATTGTCTACTTACAGAATTCAGATTTTTTTTGTCTTTTGTGTAGGGATGGTACTTCTACTTGGACACTGTTTATTAGGAAGCTGCACTAATTAATCATGAATGAATCCCCTAAAATATCACTGGATATGTACTGCCATAAAGGGGTTGCCATCAGAGATTACAGATGCTACCTTATATCTGGAACTTAGCCGATACTATATTTTGCTAGCTGTCTTTGTGTGTATGAACTCTTTGTAGGCCAGCACTCTGTGAACTTCATAGATGATGGCATGTAAGAAGTGAGCTCACAGGGAGTGGTGCTGGCTTGGGGAGCCAAGTACACTGAATAGGATGTGCTAGAGTGTGCTGGGTAAGACGGGAAGCTGCCTGCCCCAACTAAGAAGCTTGGAGAATCCAGTGATAGGTAACAGATGTTTGTGCCTGGGGATGGCCACCAGACTCCAAATTCAGCTCTGCATCTGGGTTTGAACCAATGTAAATGCAGTTGGTTTCATTTGAGAGGTCTTGGCTTTGAATCAGCTACAGGTCCAAGGAAGGACGTGTTTTCTCTTGGTAGGAAGCCCTTCCAAAGAGGACTATAAATAATGTCTTCTGTCTGCTCCTTTTTTGTTTTACATATAGAGAAAGCTTGTTTGAAAACAAAGGTTTTGCAGTTTACTTGGCTTGTAGTTATGGAAATACATTCCTTGAAATATTTTACTCTTGAGAAAATGATGAATTTTCTAGTCAGTGTTTTCATGTGTTAGCAGCTACTGGTGCAAGTTGATTTAAAAGGCACAATTGTAACTGAAAATGAGGATTTCTTGAGAACAAAAGAAAAGTAATCACTTTGTTTTCTCTTTTTTTTTATTTCAAAGAACTTCACTTAAGTTTTAGGTGGCATACATCATATCTATGAGAGGACGTTCCCTTTATTGGTTTTAGCCACAGGTTTTCTTTAACAAGAGCAGTCTCAGAATGACATGTTCAGTCATGCCTTAACTGTATGACAAACAAAAGGCCTGAAGCACACAGAGGTAACAGCAAATGGGGACTGTATTCTAGTAAAGAGACACGAGCTTGTTAAACAATCAGGTTCATCCCTGGTATTCCAACCCTTTTTCTTCCCTCAAAATTCTGGCACTGCCAGAAACTGGTGTTAGTATACACAGCAATTAAGAGGTGAAAGGATGTGAAGCCTGTATGCCTGAGAAGTTCATTTAAGGTAAAACTGTGTTATACCAATACAGCATTTCTTATTGATCACTGAGAGTATTTAATTTGTAGCAAATCTGTTTCCCAAAGTAGCACAATGAAAAACTCCACTTTAGTGTGCCCATTTAAAGTATAGCTAGCAATCTTCAAAAGTCCTTTTTTGTGTGTGTGTATAATAAGGGAAAGTAGGAGGGTGGATAAAAGCTAGAATAATCTTTAAGGTTCAGTTTTAAAACTTCATCTTAAAGATGAAAACAAAAGGGTAGAGGTACTGGTATTTGAGCCTTTGTTTGGCTTCATTTAGAGCAAGCAGGTAGATTTTGGGTTTTGCGAAGCACCTCTTGCTTTATTTCTGATTTGTTTTGTAGCCTGATCCTCCATTTATCGTAGTAATTTGTTTCTGACTAATTTTTTTAATAGACTGTTAGGTACCATGTCCACTTCCGTAATCAATGTATGATTTATTGTCGTTCATTCTCTAGTGTAGTATCCAGTTTAATTAAATGAGATTGACTATTTTCATTAGTTGTGGTAGCTATTTAATTCTTAATTTCACCATAACTCCTGCGTGTATGCTTCTAGGGATTTATTTCTTATTTATTTCTTCGTGTCTTCATTCTAGGTACAAGTTTGTAATGTTGATGCAAAGCTCTATGCTTGTAGGGGAATTTTTATTAAATTATCTTTTGAACTTGTTATCGATTGATGTTTTTAAAGATTATGTGCTGGGAACTTTAAAATAAAACATCCTTTCAGGCTGTGAATGCATTTTGCATGCCTTGGACCTCTTTGGTATCTCCAGGTATGTCTGAGGTAGAGCAAAGGTCAAATGTTAACAATCTCCTCAAGTTACATTTCAGATTAAGAAGACGTGAATGTCAGGAATTTGCAGGATTGAGTTTAGTGAGGCCAGTAATGTCAAAGTATTAGTTGAAAAAGTGAGGAGGGGAAGAAGGGAATGTGGCAAGAGGGAGGGGGTTATTTTGCGGATACTTAAATATACTTCACCCAGGGCAGACAATGTATTACATGGTATCTCAGAACTGGTGGTGTTGGGATGAAAAAGTGTGTTGTGTGTATTTTGCTTTTAATTTTAAAATTAAAATTAAAAAACCACTTTTACTAGTTGTTTAATGGTTTGGTTTTGAACAAAATAAACATTTCCCGCTGCTTGGATTTTTTTTTTTTGTTTGTTCTTATTTTTTGTCAAATGTTTTAGCACCTTTGAAAGTCTGTGGAAGTGTGACCATGGATGTTTGGTTTTTTTGTATTTTTTTCTTTTTTTAATTGGGTAGCTTTGCAAGTATGTGCTTATTTTCTGCTTAAATGCATTTGCTGCTTAAAATTTAAATGAATTCATAGATGAGTGCTTTTTACTTTCAGGATCAATCCTCTTCAAAAGATGAAGCTGTCCTTGAAAGGCAGATTTGTAAAAAACCATTTATCTCCAGAAGGCTCTTTTTATTGTTCAGAACATAATCCTGTCCTCTAAATATTTAATCTAGTAGTCAGAGGGTTTTATACACAGTTGGATTGAATTCCTTGATTTTTAGGGAATGTTGAACTTGAAGATGATGGTTGAGTCAGTTCTTATTGAAATAAAAGTAGATATCTGCTGTTGTAATACACTGACCCAGGGCTTGAAGAACCTGCCAGGAATTCAGTCCCTACAGTCATGTTACATTTAAACTTGCAACTGTGTTGGAGCAGTTTACTTGTTGTGGGTATGTCAGGATGTGACAGCGCCAAAACCTGGACAGAAGATCCCAAGAGGAAACAATTTCCACTTGATTGTTTTAAAGTATTTGGAAAGAGAACTGCAGAGCTAAGTGAAGGCTTGTGAATTTTTGTTTTAAGCTTTTATGCCTTTTGCTACAAGATACTTAAATGGACCTGTAATGAAGCAGAAGGAATTGTTTTGGCTGCTTACCCATTTCAGAGATTTGGCAGCTGCCTGTTTAGTCTCCATAAAAAGTCCTTTGATTATCATCTCTTGACAGTAAATAGCAAGAGGGAAAGCTGTGAAGCTTATACATTGCAAATCTCTGTGCTGTATCTGCTGGTAGAGTACTGTATCAGAAATGGGCATATCACTTCCAGATGTTCATGTCTGGTAGGAGGACTAAGTGTAGTTTGTTTTGAGAACTGAATAAAATTAAAATACTCTCAACGGTGTGCTTTTTTTTACTTGAGCTTAATTTGAAGGCAGCCTTAATTTCCAAGTCACACTTTACTGATTTTATTTTATGCTGCTATGAACTGGTCAGAAAATTTCATTATTTTTGTCTTTGGTTCCTAATTTTGCTCAAATGTCAATTTCCAGCATGGCCTTTGCCAGTACAGCCACTGCTTACTATAGTTACTGACTGGAAGTTTAGTTCTTTTCATCAAAGAGGCCTTTCATATTGAAGGGGGAAGGTTGGGGAATCATCTTGAGAAGGTACTTTATAATGCAGTGAAAAGCTACCCCTGTGTATCCCTTAGCTTCTTACTAAGATCATGCAGCAATACAGAAGGAATAGGTTGTGACAAACAGGCATATTGTCTCCTACCTTATAGAAGATGAGCAGGGCTTTTGTGGTTGGTTTTCCTGTGCAGCTTTTAATCCATGAGTCCCATTTCTTATTTTCCTTAAATCTGGGAAAGTTGCTGCTCTCAGTAATAATAAAGCTACAAATTCCATAAGGAAAAGCCAAAAAAAAAAAAAAATCCAACTAATATGCAGCAGAAGGAAATGCAGTCTAAGTGAATGCACCGAGAGAAAGGAGCAGAAAGTAATTCATGGAAGGGAGAGACATTTCTGATCTTTTTTATTTGATTTCAGTGAGCTATTGGAAGCTGACTTTTATTTTATTTGGTGCATTTGGAACCCCTTTGCTCAATACATAGTCTTTATCATGTAGTGTGTGATATGAGTTGTGACTTTACTGTATATCTCTTTATGTAGCCAGTAGAGTAAGATTTGGAACAGTGAAGCAGTAAAGGTGCCTTTGGATAGGGCAGCTCACTTTTTGGGCGTGGGTAACTTTAGCAAATATTACAGGAAGAAGTATACTTCTGTCCAGAAAAATGTATGCATATTGAAGTCCATCTTCCTTCATTCCCCTAATGAATAATAGAGAATCAGTTGGCTGTTTCAAAACCATAGGCTTTGGCTTTTAAAAGATTTTTCTTTGCATATTTTAGGAGAACTTTTCAGATGCATCTGATTACTTGTTTGTGTGGACTTCTTTTTTCCAAATTGTTTGCTTCTGCACATTTTTTTAGATGCATCTTTGGACTTGTGCCTGAATGCTTCTTTACACAGAGCTTTGAATTACAGAATATTTTGCCTCATTTTGAATCCCCTCAAAAAGGCAATATTGATCTAATTGTTGCCCAAATGGAAGAAAAATAAAAGCTAAGTGAACCCTGAGATTCCCACTTTGGGGAGAAGTGGGTTACATGGCATGAAAGATAATCAAGCAGCCCTGCTGGCTGTGTAAATGCATAGAAATTTTGATTGGAGGATGACTTTGGAAGTCTCAGAGCAACACTTTGAACTGCTCTGAATCAGGTCAGCCTTGGTTTTGTCTTACTGAAGCTTGGAAACCTCTAAGGATGTCTCTCCAACTGTCTCTCTGAGTAACCTGACCCAGTACTGTGCTGCTGCTCTCACTGAAATATTTCCTAGTATCCAGTTGATGCATTTTGTACCCTTTTCTTTATCATCTGCCGTTTCTGAGAACAGCCTGGCTCCCATCATCTTTGTAACTAACCTTCAGTTAGTTCGAGGTTGCTGTTAAATTGCTCCTTGACTTCCTCTTTAGCAGGCCAAACAAGCCCTTCTTCATATGGTTTTGCTCTAAAAACCCTCTCTAGTTCCTTTTCCTGCTGTTTACTTCATTTCCTATTTTCAGAAATTACTTTGATTTTGTACTTTAATCATGTTTAAATAAGTGTAAAGGGAGTATAAAAACATTACTTATTATGTTTGTTGGTTTTCTTAGTCCTTGTTTTAAGTGAGCTGAAGCATGTCTGAGAAAAGTGTCTTTTTTGTTGATTCTCCTTGCTGGAGTTATTGGTCATCAGACACATATCAAAGAGAGTGTTGGTTATTTATATTTTAATAAGGAAAAAGAAACAAAGAATTACCTATTTCTCAAGGTAACTTCCTCAGAAGCTTGTAAAAGTTTACATTTTTCTGAGATCCTTTTCTTTCCAGATGTTACAAGAGCCTAGGGGCCTTAATTCAACTGTTCTTTCAAAAAATGAAATCAATATGAATCCACAAATGATATGTCCTATGTAGTAATTTTAAGTAGGAAATATTTTTTAGGTTTTTCCTCATTCTTCAAACTGAAGTATTTTAGGTGCAACTGGAAGTATTTCTAGTGACAAAAATACTAGATTTGGGATAGATATGTATTTTCATATTTATAGTATTTAAAAGAATTCTGGTATTGCTTACAAGAGCCATCTAGGAGACTCATAATCTTGATGAATTATGGAATGCATACAAATGTGTCTTTTCTCCAGTTACAGGTAGTTTAAATTTGAATGTGAAAACAGCATTAAATGTTTATTCTGACTAGTAGAAAAACTAACTTTTCAAATCGATCCCAGTATCTTAATCATCTGATAGTGCTTGGTTTTATAAAAGCTATGTGCTGCCTTTGTGCTGATAAAAAAGTACTTACTCCACTATTGTAAGAAGAATATATGTTCTTTTAAAAAGTTTTAAGATATGTTTAGTGATAGAATGCCTCGCATAGTGGTTTGGGGTTTTTCTTTTTGCAGGATGGTTTTGAAAGCTGAATGATACTACTGTTTGTGAATAACTTAGGTTAGTGTTTTCAAGAATGGTATTTTATTTCCTTGGTTTCTATTCAGAAAGCCGAATTCTAGATTGTATGCCCAATGAAATTTATTGGGTTTTTGAGGCTTCCCTTAATGGGCAATATGAATCCTCAGATATGTACTTCTTGGTGTTGAAGTTCTTCTTTGTCCCTAGGTTGAGAATGGGTTTCATCCTTTGGTTTTGACTTGACGCTTTAGTCATGTTGTTATTAAACTTGTACATGGGCAACGCAAGAATAAACTGTCTTCTTTCTTTGTTAATCAGAATAGTGTGGAACAGCTGGTTTGTGAATAAAGTGCTTGATTTAGTTGTGGAGCCCAAATCTGAGAAGTCTGAGGAAAACTCAAAATAATGTTGTCATTTTAATATTGATTCATATTACGCTTTTATTTGTCTGCAAAATGGTCCAGGGAACAAGAGCTGACTATTGAGATGCTTAAAAGCATTTTCTTTTGACATTTTTTCAAGGGACGTATTCACGTTATCTCTGTCTTCCAGTAGTGGATAACTGTGATGTCCATAATCTAAAATTTACAGACAGGCTAAAGCTCAGTAATAATCATAATGTTAGAGTGGTCAGAAAGTCCATTTGATTTATTGTTGTCTCCTCAAGTAAGGCTAAATAGCATATTCTTCCCCCCTCAACTCTTTTTCTTTCTTCATGACTTATACGTAAGATATGAAGTTTAATTTCTTAAGTATTTTGCTGTTAAACTAAAGGTCATGTGAGAATCCCCAGGAATCGGCTGTTTCCCAAGAACGTGACTCCTGAAAGAAGGTCTGCTGTAACATACTGCTTCTGCAGCCATGATGTGCTGCACGTCAGAGTAAATTAGAGCACAGCTTATTCATTCTCCTGCTACATCACAGGAGTTGGGATTTTGAATACCCATTACTCCTTATTCTTCAGAGTTCATTAATAGTTTTGGACCCTAAGTAAAGTTCTAGGTCACTGGCCCTTTCCCTGTTAGTGTTAATGGAGCCCTTTTTAAGTCTACTGGAATGTGAAGAATGAACTTTTACTTCCTTTTTTGGGAACTCCTAATTTTTGCCAGTTGTACGAATACTTCAAGCTTCTCCATTACTTTAAGGAATAAAAGAGTATCACTAATTTATTTACTATGAATAATTAGAATTTACAATGCAAAGAAATGACATTTAAGCCTTAGCCTTTGAGGAAGCTAATTACCATGTGTATGAAGATTCCCTAGAAGATGGGAACTGAATGTTGAGAGGCCTTGTTTTAATGAGACAGGCCTTAACATAAAAAAGGAAATTTAAACCAGTCTTTATTCTGATGCCCTACTCATAAGCTAAAAAAAAAGTGAAAAGAAAAGTGAAATTTGAGTGAACAACTAAGAAACTATTTTAGGCAAGCATGTCTCAAATCATATTAAAAAAAATCAGGAGTTGAATTTCAAATTGAGATGTACAATTGTGGTCTTTAATGTAAAGTTGTCTTTTCAAATGTCAGTTTAAGAGTAGCAGCTTCAAATATTGTAGGATTTTTGCAAAGTTACATTCCATAGTAGTTTTGACAAGTACACACAGGCTTAACTTGGTGTAGAAACTATATTGCAATCAGTATTTTTTGCTTCCCCAAAACCCCCTCACATTATCTTATTAAAACGGACTTTGCATGTTGATGGTTGTGCTTTTTCAAGGAAAAAGATAGGAGAAGTGAGAATGTTCTCTTTTTTGTGTGTGTGTGTGAGACTGTATCCGAGTTACTATCCATAACCCAGGTTTTGTTCTGTGGCAAAATAATTTAAATCCTCTTAGGAATGCACAATATCCTTGCCAAAGGGTTTCACCAAGCAATTGAATGCTGTTTCAAAATAGGCATTTTTTACAAATACTTCTATTAAAATTTTTGTCTTTAAGAATAGACCATAGCCGTGCATGTGCTTTGTGGCAAACAGAGGTAAATGTTTAGTCTATGCTGTTGAATAATTAAAAGTTCAGGATGGGCAGTTTTCCAGGCATGTTGCTCACCGGAGGGTGAGCGTATGAAGAAAACCACAAATTAAAGCACTGTAAGAGTGTAATAAATAAATCAAATCACTGGATTGATTAAAAAGAAAAACAGAAAATTACAGTTCTTGTATCTTTTTCTAAGAGTTTATAAATAGGTTATGTATCAAAGCCAATGGAGTCAGATAAATCCTCAGTGTTTCCAACACCTGACTCCATACAGAGATAAACTTCTCAACAAGTAGTTTTCACATCTTTCCTCTGGATGTACACAGCAGCATCTCTTACTCAGAATTGTGACCTCTGCAGATTGGGTTGGACCTGTCCTTCTTTTCAGTAGAAACTGCATTTATCTGCCAGGGAAGATCCTCAAGGGACCAACAGCTTTAGACTTGGGGTTATGGTCAGTCATCAGTTGTGATGGTGTTAGTACTGGCTTCTGTACCTCTTGTGTGCCTATCTCACTTAAGGCAGAGTTACTAATAGTGGGTGTGCTGTTAGCCCATTACAATGGGAAATAAGGGAGTTGTTTCAAACAGTTGGTTTGGATACTTTAAATGAATGTTTTCAGTTCCAAGGTCTGGTAGCATCGCCATGGCCAAGTGCTGCATTTCATTTGGAGGACCCATCTGGCTTAAATGTGCAATTCTTTTCCTCAAACAATTATTCGGTCATAATGCAAGTAATGTTGTATCTTTCTGTTAGATTGGTATTATTATGCTACATTGATGACCACTTGCCATTAGGAGCACATGTTGAAGAAATATTTCTGTTTTCTGCCCAGTGGAAACAAGTGTAAGTATTCACATTAAAGAAGGTTTTTCTAGGGAGTTGGTTCATCTCTAGTAAGAATAAACATTTGAAAATTATCATGTCCAGATAACTTGCTCTCAAAGCACTTGTCCAAAGTAGTCTCTGGTGTGGTAGTCTCTCTAATACTGATTTCTAAGAAACCTTGGAAGAGTGGAGAAGTTTTCAGAGAATTTGAGTATAAAATTATGATTATAATTACAAAAGCAATTCTATGAATCTAGACCAGCAGATATTAGCTAGCTAGGAGTCAGTTCCAAGTAAATTAGTGGGAGATCTATTTTACTTAATTTTCTGGACTAATGAATAGGCAGTGTAATTTAGCAGATCTTTTTTTCCTAGTATTTTAACTGAGACCATCACTGAAGTCTGATATTGTTATCCTGTAAATAGCTTGTGTTAGCAGGAATGCAGTGGTTGTAAGAAAGTTAGTAATTCTAATTAAGCTAACAGGGAATGTAGATGTGAACTAGTTTCTTCAGTAGATGTGATAGACTAATAGTAATTGAAGTTAATACTCTGGTGCAGTCAGTTTGATAAGGTCAAGAAGGGAAAAGTGTGATTTAAGAACTGATATTCTGTGCTTAAAAAGAGACTGTAATCAAAATGACATCAGAGCAGTTGTCCTCATTCACGGGAGCACTCCAGAAACATCCCAACATCCTTTCTTCGTAGGGATGAATGGGAATGTGTTTTAAAGCAAAGCAGGTGTGGAGCAACTTTTTTTATTTCCTTCTTTTTTTTTTTTTTTTGAACATTACCTTCTCAGATTTGAGCTATATTCTGCTTAGGGGAATTCTTGATGTGTACCTATGTCTTCTGACGAAGAGCTAGCGTGCTGCCATCCCATATGTGTGAGAGCAGAATTGCCCTGCTGCTTATGCTTGTTTCTCCTAGTTTACTGTGCAACCCCAGATGGTTTATGTGGGATGTATGCATGAAGGTAGGTTGGTGAGGATAAATGTGTTCTTGGTGAGCTTTGCTATCCTTGTTTGTTGTTTCTGTTGCCACTGCAACTCTTCCTGCAAAGAACTTACTATTAAAAACTCCTAGAAAATAAGGCTACAGGGAGCCTTGAAGAGCTGTCTAGTTTGTCATCTTGTCCCAACAGCATTCTTACACCTGTGTTATTCCTGATATTTATCTTCCATTGATGTGTACTTTAAAATCTCCGGTGATGAAGATTGCTTTTCAAGGCAGACTGCTCTATGCTCCTTTTTTGGATGTGGCTTTTGATATATTGTTGGTGGTTTTTTTCTGTAATGTACTTTTCTTGCAACAAATGAATGAATGAAATGCATAAGTGAATCAATCTGCATCTTATTTGCAAGGTGTGTTTTTGTTTTCACTAACCTAGTTGTTTTTTTACAATGTGAGCTGAGATTCTGAGAGAAAGCCTTTCTTACAGCATTTTGTATCAGTAGTGAATGACTGTGAAAGCCTTTGTGGATGCTTGGTATGAGAATGCATAGATGTACTCATGTCTTGCTTCCCTCTCCATGGTTTAGCTATACTCCTCAAACAGTCCTCAAACACAAACCGTAAGTAGAAAAGGAGCTACAGAAGAGAGTCAGAGCCTTTCATTATCCTAACTCCATTTAATAAGATACTACATTTTATATAATATACTACATTTTATAGAAATAAAGATATCCAGAAAAATCCCAGGCCCCACTTATATTCCAGGCATAAACCACTGCAGCTAAATTATAAATACCTTCTTTTTTACCATCTTTACAAGCTATGTCATAAGTACAGTTAAAAAAAAGGCATAGAAGTGTGTATGTGTACAAAGTTCTACTTATAAAAAGGAGTTCTCTGTTAAAAAAATGTGGAAATTTTTTCTTCAAGCAGAAATAAGAGATTACTAAAATCCTAGCAGCGTAGGGCATATGCAATACCTGTGTTACGATTTTTAGTGGTCTTGCATATGTTAGCAGGAGAAGTCTCTAATGTGAGGTATGCTATGTATACAAGGTATGCATATTTTAATGTGTTTTTGTATATTGGGCCAAGAGAGGGGGTAATTCATTACAGATTTCACATGTAGTTAGGCCAGATCCTTGTGCTGTCAGTTGTGGGATTAATCAAATTCATTTATGATGGGATCAGTTCCTATACAGGTAAACATGCCAAGACAGAAGGATGGGCAGTGCAGGCATCAGGATGAACAGAAGATGAGGCTTGGCTGTTTGACCAGACTGTAGGTATTTCTGACATCTGGCTGTTTGTGTTGGACAAGGCAGGTTAAGTCCAGCTTGTTCTTGTCTCTCTGTTCTGCTCATTTATATTTGTGTTGCAGTTTTCTTTGAGTTGCAATGGCCCTGCTATGTGTGGAGCCAAGAAGAACATGCAAGAAGGAGTGTGTTAATCCAGTCTTTGACTCTTGATGGGCTTTTTAATTAAGGAGGGTTAACACAGGGCTATGCCGTGATGTGGCATGGTGGTGAAACTTCCAGTGGTTGGATGGATGAGCTCTGCAGCTCTGTAGTAGTCCTCCTTTTTCAACTTAGAGTAATAGCAGCTGTGCAGGTTACAAGGGGAAAACTGTTCTGTAGCACATACAGCCTGCAGATTCAAGAAGTCACCTGGGTGTTGTTTTGGAGCTCTGAAGTCTGAATCAATAGCTTGTTTCCCTCTAAAAATAGATGGTGTTTAGTATTATCATGGACACTATTTATATCCCAAAATAGTTAATAGATTTAAATGTTAGTATATGCTTTTAGATTAATTTCTGTTGAACTCCTATTTCTCTGGTTTGAATTGTTGAGGTTTTAATTTTGTGAGACTTTATCCTTTTCCATGTCCAGACAGCTTTAGATCCTTGCTTTTACCGGACTTGCCCATGCTGGTCCTGGCACCCATTTGATCCTGTAGTTAGCTGGATCATGGTATATAGAATACTGTTCACTTTTCATAGAGGTACCTTTCTGCTAGGAAATTACCCTGCCAAGATTTGCCAGTGTCAGCGGAAGGGATGCAGAGAACTGGTAGATGCCCTTGCACAGGAGCAGGAAACAGAGAGAGCTGGAGCATAGCTAAATGGACACTTGCTGATTCTAGCTGTTGTGGAACCTCAGCCCTTGTCCATTATGTTGTTAAATTTCTTAGGAATCTTGAGGGGATGGAGAAGTCTTGTTTTCTTGGCTGGAAAAAGCAGTTGCAGGGGGACATGAAAATAAAAAATAGGAAGTAGAAATAAAATGAAAGCAATGCAGAGTTATTTCAGTGTTGAAATAAAGTTTGGCTCAACTTTTGGGTGAAGGTTCAGTTCTGACTGTATCTAGAGTACCTTCCTTTCTTTAAATTGTCTAGTACCCTCACATAGATAGTCATAGATATGCAAAGAAACTTGTTGTTTCCACATTATTTTAATATTGTTTGTGAGACTTTAAGATTCCCTGCTCTTCGAGATCTACAGCCAAGAATTATGTGGCAGGGAAGGGAAAGAATTGTAAATATTTACTGAACAGAAAGCTGTATATGTAAAATCTTCTGCTAACTGTTGTTTCCTTTAGTGCAGGTGCTAAAAGGTTAATAGCTACCCTATCACGTCTGTTGTATCAAGAGATTCTTTTCTAACCTAAAGCAATGTTAATTTCCATTTAAGGAAGAATGTCTGCAGGAGCCAGTGGTATTTACTAACTGCGCCTGTAAAAACATTCCTTTTCACCCTCAGATGCTCACTCAGCCTTCTGTTTTCCAAGCGACATTATTACAGGTTTAAGCTTGTAGTCTGAGAAATTAAAAGCGTGTTTTAAAAATGTGAACAGCTGAAGCCTCATTCCTGACTCCTCGTTGGATACTTTACTTGTTTTCCTCTGGTTTGGATTGGACTGTAAGTGTAGCAGTGTCTCGGGGAATTTATTTTGTTGATTTTGCACTCGTGTGTCCTCCTGTTAACAATGTGAGCATCAGTTTATATTTGAAAGGGATTTTTTTGTCATTCAGATTCTTTAAATCAAGGGAAAAAAGTCTGTTTTTAACTATCATTTGGCTGTGATAGGTAATTATATAAGACAGATTGAATGGAATCCCATTTCCAGTGTTGTTAACTCATGTGAATTCCTCTCCTTGTCCTCTTTGGTCCAAGTGACAGGCTGTTGGGCTGGACACAGCAATGGCTCACGGCCGATCCATGGTAACAGAATGAATACTTCTACCCTGTGATACCTACAGGATGCATGTTATTGTTTACCTTTCTTTCACTGAGGAATGGTAAAGCTTGAGTTACCTTGTGTTTACCACAGTTTGGTCTACAGAAAACAACGCATGTAAACAGTTACCATGGCAAACATGATGCATGGTAATTTTGCATCTGTTTTAACCTTAACCTCACGCTTTCAGTACACTCAGTAGAAGGAGGGGAAGGGGTGTAGCCCTTCTGTTCTCTACCTCAGCAAGGGAGACCCTTGCCAGTGCCTTGGGTCTGGAGCACAGAGCAAATCCATGTCATCTGTTAGCAAAGTTTGCCAGTCACCAGTAGTGGGCAGATTTCTGAGTATTTCAGAAGAGAGGACTTCACCCAATATTCCTGTTTTGAAGTTGAGAAATGCGTGTTACAGATGATGTTAGGAATCAAAATAATAAATATTTTATAAGCTGAAATCTTAATGATTTGCTTGAGCTCTCTGGTTTCAGGCTCTTTGCTTGAGCTGTCATCTATGTCATCTAGATGGGGTGGCATACAAATAATTGATTGCTGAAGACCTGGCCAAGGCTTACACTGTATTGTATGCAAGTAACTCTATAGCTAAAAAACCCCCAACTTTATCAGTCACTCAACAATTAAAATAACAGTAATGGAAAATTGCCTTTTTCGTATAAATTCTACACTTGTGAATATAAGCTTTTATTTATGCAGCATTTTCCGTGCTTTATTTATTCATGCTTTGTTCTGGTTTGATTTCCTGTAGAAATAGCATTGCTCTCTTATGGAATGCATTACAGCAGTGTAAGGTTCCAGTGAGTGAAGTTGTTTTGAACTGACTGTGATGTGACTCGTTCCTCCCATTATGATCCTATACTAGGATTTCCTCACACCTGGATGGATTTGATTTTGTGTCTATACATGCTGTTCTCTGTTCTGAGGTCATCATATTTCAATGCTACTTTTGTACTAAGGTACTTGAAATTGCTGGTACTGTTTAGTATACACATGAAATACTCTTTAGAAGCAAAGTCTTGCGTGTTCCCACCCTGAAGTCCTAGTTTTTCTTACCTACTGGAAGTGGGGTGTGCCCAGTTCTGTCTTAGACCTGGTATTCAAAATATGAAGATTTTTGGATGCATGTTGCAGGGAAAATTAAGCAGCACGCTCTGACAGTGACAGAAAGATCACAAAAAATAAGTATCTTGTGTAGTTTTGCTTCTCAGACCAATTGAAACAGATATGTCCTTTGCTTGCTTGCTTATTTTTGCTGCTGTAACATCTGTTTACTTGAGTAGCTCCCTCTCACCAGGCATCAGCTACATGTTCTTTCTGTGAGCCTTTCCCACAGCTCTTTCTGTCTCCCACGCTTTCTTATTGTCGCTTCCAGGGCAATACCATAGTTCCCTTAGTTCCTCTCAGAGCTTTTGAATGGGAAGAGTCAAACACCTACTGAGCTGGCTCAGGGCTGTGTGCACTGCTGACTGCTTAGGTGGGAGGGTAACTGCCTGTTTTGTCTAGTCCTTGAATTACTGTGGCAACTAATCTGCATATTTCACTTGTGGCAAACTTGAGTTAACCTCCTCACACTTGTGCAACTTTTATGTTTTAAAGAATCTATTACTAAGTATTAATTATTGTCTGGAACGCAACACGCACACACCTGCCAGTACTGGTGACTTCAAAAGATATGGGTACAAAAGAGCTGTGATTTCTGAGCAGTTTCCATAAGAAGCAAGGATACAAGTGGAGGTAACAGAAGACTCTTAGGCTGTTAGCATGTGAGATTGTGCTGAGAACCTGGACTGGATTTCCATCAAGATCCTTGGACATTGATATATTTATAAAAAAAGTGCTGGCATCCTCCCAAGGAAGAGGACTTCCCTCCAAATACAGAGCTAAAGAGTGATTTTGGAAGTCTAGGTTGGGAAACAGCTTCACAGGATTAATTTTTAGGTATAAGGTGTTTTCCCAAGAAATAGGTAAAATATTGACTTCAGCAACAACTTTACCCTTTTTTGATCTTACCTGGTTTTATCTGTCCTAGGGAGGCTTCAGTACAACAGATGTGCTTTTTCTGCCTGCACAGTTTTGATCAGTGCTGTCTATTCGTGACAACAGTGCTGAGTCCATCAAAAGTGCTTGTTTATTGCCTTGGAAATCAAATTCAAACTTTTTTTTTTTCATCCAGATAAGTGCTTATCCTGTTTGAACTGCTTTGTGAGTACTACTTTTCCCTTTCTGCCCCAACACTGAATGTAGAGCCCATCTCTGTCTGGGTAGTACACTTACTTGTATTAGGACTCAAAAGAAGCACCTGGGAGAGCAAAAAATCTGATTGATATTTTTTATCAGTTTTTCTGCAGATTGAGAAGATCTCACTCCTAAATGAGAAGTGTAGTTCAACTCTCAAAAAAAGTGTTGTGCCAATTTTTTTTTTCCCCCCCTTTGGTATCAGTTCTGAGTCCGTTGTCCTGGCTTGCCTGTGCTCATATAATTTTCATCAGCCTTTTTACCTTTGTTGAATTTGACCAATCCCATACCCAATGTATGTAAACATTGAATAAGATTCAGTGAGTAGAATAAGAAAAATGACAACTCATCCATTAGGCACGAGAGCAGAATCCTGTGAAGGCACTGCATTAAAAAAAAAATTAAATGCAACTTGATATTCAGAAAGTATAAATGGCTACAAACTGCATGCTTTAGGGGGCAGGATTGTTAGAAATACAGTCCCACTGATTAACCTGTTTGGTCTCCTTTTAGAACATTCTTCAAGTAGTGATCTCATCTTTATTTCTCTTCAGAAACACCATAGATGTACTGGGGGAGAGAATGTTCTTCTGTGTTACGTGGTCACATTGAAAAGAATAATTCTACTTTGAAAAGAGCATGCTAATCTTCTCCAAGATTTTTTTCTCTCCCTGTTCTTGTGGCTTTAAAGAGAAGAATGCTAAATCTATATGGTCTTTTGCTGTCTTGACAAATAAATCTTTCTCTCATTTGGAGCATTGTTTCTGTTTGCTAAGTTTTGTCAGAAATACATGGCAGTGAAAGTCAAAGCGATAGTGGTTACAGACATTTTTACTCCATTATCTGTTGTTTGAGTGGCTTTTGTTCAGCCATTGTTTACATGCCCTCTAATAGCAACATTTCCTAAAATCTTACCTAATATGGGAGCAAGTTTAAGAGAAAAAATAGTGAAGGTGGGCATCGAGCGTGTAAATGATCGCTTGTTTTCTATACATCCAGGAAGAATTCTCTTTTCTGCTCTTGCAGTCTGTGATTGTTGTTTCCTAACATGTGGCATGATGCAAACTGACAAATATTTTTTATGTGGACAGAGCAAATATTTTTAGCAGATCTCTCTTTTTCCCCCTGGCTGAACCAGGCAAACTTGTCTCACCGAATTTCTTCTGCTCAGCCACTGGTTTGCCGTCTTTTTTTCAGATAGGATGCATCATTTCAGAATGTTAATTAGGAGGTTAATGAGACTAGTTTAGTGACTAACTCCACTTCTCTCTGTGTGTGATTTTTGGGACCATTTCTGTAACTGTTAGATTCATATGTTCAAGAGTATTAGTGATTTCTGTGTAGAGAATGTAGCTTTTATTAACTCTATACCAGATGTCCACCATCAGCAGAGGAGGGAAAAGACATGTTACTGTCAAAACAGAAGTAAGGAGAAGTCTACAGAATTTGAATGAGGAACGGGATGTTTATTTTCACTCTTAGCACACAGAGATGTACTATATAAGGACCCTAAAGTTCTGAAAGTCAGATCATACCAACAGCATGAAGAGAGGATTTGGCTGTTTTTTTCTTAGACCCTTTTTTTGATGTTGATTTACATTTTCTTTTTAAGAGTATGGGATTGGGATTTCTTCTTGATTAGTCATAATTCTATTAATATAATAATTTCCCTGTTGAACAGGTGTAAACAATTGGATGTTATTGCACAAGGATCCTCAGTCATTGCTGCTTGATACTTCTGTTCTTAGGTGTTGATCAGTCAGAAGGGGTCTAAAATGCTAACCATGATTTCAGCATTAAATATTTGGTGCTTAATTCTGATAGTTTGCCAATTCGTAATTTTTATTATGTCTCTTTTCTACATAGATTTTAATAATGCTACATAGCTTGTCTTTCACAAGACAAGTTTTCTTTTATTCCTGGAATTTTACTCGGTAACTTTTTAATCATATACTAAGTAGTTAAATTAAGCATAACCACCAATCATTCTTGACAAGCCTTGTTATAAAGGATTTTTTGGCGATTAGTTTAAGTTAAACATTTGACTTTTGAACTCATTCTTGTGGTATGTTTGAAAACACTGGTGACCAAACAGTATATTTTGATGAATAACAAACTGCAAACATTGCTACTTTTTGTTATTATAATGAGGGATAATTGACATTCTGGTGTTGATGCAGTTGATGTTTTACATAAAGCTATAAAATAATTCCAAATACTTTGTTATTTTGCTCTTAATACAGACAAATATGCTGGGCTTTCTTCATGAAACATTTCTAAGAGGATTTTGAGACTTTAAATTGTATTTGCTCTGGAATATAATTGAATGTACAAAGTAGGTACTTATAAATTCTTATTATGGGTGAGGAAAGGATAGTGTTCAAAAAAATGTAAATGTGACTTAGAGTCCGGAATGTTGTGAATTTTATAGAGCAAGATGTGTATTCCACTGATCTCTATGTGATGCTGGTCTTTTTTTTTAGGATTGCTATGTTGGCAGCATGGTCAAGGACGAGCGAATCCCATTGCTGCAGTCAGCTGTGCTCTGGCCCACCTGCTGGGCACTGACCTATTGTTGATGTAGGGTCTCTTTTGATCTCAGATAACAAAGATTCCTGCCTTTACTCTTCTTCTGTGTTAAAAATCCATGCTTGTGATTGTACTAATAGTTGATGTTGGGCTGCTCCAGTTAAAGATGCAGGCTTTTAGAAGTGCGCAGAAATCATGTGGATAAGGTGTTGGAGTTCAGTATCCTTTTCTGGACTCTCTTAATGTGAGAATTGAAGTCTTAAAAAAGTAAAATTATTTGCTGGATAATTGATAAAACTAGGTTTTAGACAGTTCCTAGGAATAACATTATCTCTTCACCTTTATAGGAATGTTTTTCAACTTGTAAAGAAAAGCACTTCAGCGAGTGACATGTGATGAAAGGCTTGCAGAGTGAAAAAGTTGCAATTTTCCCAATTATACTGTCATTGCAAGAAAAACCTGTTTTATTTAAATATTTTAGGTGCTGTCTGGACAGTGTAATAAAAATGTGTTACAAATATGATTAAAATGAGTGTTTCAGAGGGGAAAGTTATATAATCTTAAATCATAGAAGTTTGGGATTTTTTGCTTGGTTTTGATGGGAGGTGCTGACAGAAGGATTTGATACTATGCAAAGAGGTAGGAAGATGGTACTTCGCTGATATTGAAGATGTGCATGGTAAAGCAAGGGAGCATTTGGTTCTGTGTTGCAGTAAGAAGAGTGATTATAGAGAAATAATGTGTAAAATTGTTGTCTTTATTTACAGTTAATTTTCCAGATTTGTCTGAATGGTCAGCCAGGGAAAGACAATGTTGAATCCCAAAATGTATGTTGCAGTAGTTAGTTGCCTGGATATGTTTTTTTTCAGAGTTAAAAGTAATTCTTATGTCTTGTCTTGTATTTCTACTGTGGTGGCTTTTAGAAAATAGTTATGTTTAATAGAAATCTTTGCAGTTTTACAATGTCTTGAGATGAAGTTGTGATAATGCAGTTTGAACTTTTTTCTCAGTTTGGGAAATATCCTTATGGTAAAATTGATTTTTTTAAAATTGCGTTTTCTAATTGTTCATAGTTGTTTCGGGGAAATGGGAAGACACCACAATTTGTTTCCTCTCCTGCGTTATTACCATGGTTAAGCTGAGAAAGCTCATCAAGATAACCGATGGTGCTTGTCATGTAGAGTTTCTGTTTATTGCCCAATATGAAGCTGATCACGCGGTTTTACTGAGAGTAATGAGAGTGTATATATATGCTTGCACATCTTGCTGTACTGGTTAAATATTGTCTTATTTCAAGTGCTCATCACTTTCAGAAAGCTTATGTAGCACAACCATTCCTGGAGTTCTGCAAAATAAGTAGTTTGAACAGGCTTGTATTTGGTCCAGGCAAAATCAATTGAGCTAATTAAAACTGTTGAAACTTACCTGACTGACCTGTCATGAAAGGAACTGGGATGGCCTCAGTTATGTGCTCGGCCAGCAGAACTCCAAAGGCAGCAGCAGATTGGTGCAGGAAGGGGGATGGGAACAGGGACATTTTGACTCAGCCTGATTTCTTGTGGCGAGAGCAGCTTGTGCGTACTCATAAACTGATCTGCACAGGGTAGGAATATTGCTTCTTTCCAGGGAAAAGACAGCCCTTTGCCAACTTTTGCTTGTTCTTAGCTGTGCACAAATATTTATAGAAAGCAAACCAGTGAATTATTAGAAATGTTCCTCGTGCAGTATCTCCTTAAACTGGAAGTGATGTGCTGGAGTGTGGTGATATCTTTGTGGCAGTTTCTTTCCTCAGTCTGATTCTCTTGAAAGCATCTTATTCTGCTTGTATTTTCCATACTAGAGGTTTGCAGAAAAATATTTATACTACAGCTTCAAACATTCACTGAAATCCTAGAAAACCTAAAAAATTGCTGTGGATTCCTTATATTAAGATCAGATGTGGGAATGTCGCATTGAATATCTGCTATACAAAACTCAGATTATTTTAATGGAAAATAAGAATCTGAAAAGGTATGTGCCTAGTGGCAAAAAAAACCCAAAACCAAACACAAACAAACCAAACAAAAAAAACCCCCAAAAACAACGAAGGAAAGGGAATGGACACAGAATTATATAATAGGTCAGAATTACACCTCGATGGTTACAAGTCCATTCCTCTGCTGTGCTGACAGAGAAAGTAATTGCTGTAGTTATGTCCTTTTCAATGATATGAAACTACTTTTTACAGCAAAGTGCAGTATTTGAGAGAGCCTGCATCGTGAGCAACACAATAATCCAGTTGATTGAAATGTCTTGTGGGCTGAGGTAGTTTCAGATGTAGGGCAGTTTGAAAAAACCCAGTTTTTAAAGTGTCTAAAAACACTTTAAACATGTTTAATTTTTTCAATAATAATGTATCAAACTTCACGCACAAACTGAGGTGTGGTTGTATTGATTTTTGTTACTCTAAAAGTTAGCTAAGAACATAAATGGGAATAAGGCTAGCAATCAGTATATGAAGATGAAGTGCATAAGCAGAATATTTTCAATAAGAAAGCTTATTTTGTCATGACTCAAAACAAGTGGATTTCCTTTTTAAGGCTGATAGTTATTGAAGCAAAACTTAATAACTTACTCAAAGGCAGTAAAAGGTTTAAATTATGTAGTTTTTGCCGTGCTGGTTTGTGCTCAGCATGCATTTTGTAAACATTTTGTGAATTGGTGTGTCTGCATGTTTGGAAAGATAACATGACCTTTGTGTTTGGGAAACCAGAGCCTCTGACAGTGACTATGAATCTGCTTGAGGGCAGGAAGGCATTGGCAGCCTTGGCCAAATATGCCATGCCAGCCATGGATGGTGACTACCTACCTGTGCTCATGACTCTTCCACCTCATCTCTTAAAAGTAAAAAAGCCTGGTACTTCTGTAGTTCTAACCACTCCAACTTGTGCTGGCCTCAACTGGCATGACACCTGCTGCAGTAAGGGCAATTGGAGTGGAGAGCAAGCCCCCAAAGCCTTTAAAACAGAGGTTATATGCTCTGAATTAGATTTACATAAACTGTTTAAGCAGCTGTTCCATGCTTGGGGAGATGGCCTATAACCTTAGAAATATGGATTATTTGGGGTGATTGAATACCTTTCAGTGGTACTGATTTGCAGACTTTGGTGATCTTGGACCTTCCTGAGAAGAAAAGAAAGGGGGGGAATGGACAGTGCTGGCAAATCCTGACTGAAAATGTTTAGTTTAAAATTATGTGGCTAGAAATTTCATACCAGACTTTGTTCCTATTCAGAATTGCTAAAGGAGTAGTTAGTAGCAGGTGATCTTATATTAAAAGAGAGAAGAACATTCTTCATTACAGATGTAATTGTATTCAGAGAAAAATATTTCGGCAGAATGCTCATTGTCTTTGGAAAGCTTATGAGAAGCATGTATCTGAAGGAGAGAATTTGTGAACTTACCTTCTTAGTCACTACTAAGACTTTTTTCCTACAATATTGATATTTGAGCTTCATTTTTCTCCCTAAAGAATGTTTTTCCTTGAAAATGCAAAGTTGTTTCCATTCTCTGTCATGACAACTTGGAAACCTGATGACCAATCTGAAAATGTTTCTCTTTTTCCAACACAGTATCATTCTTCATATGCGTTACTCTAGTTAAAATTTATATGATATCTTCTGTGTGCCTCATAGTTCTTTTTGAACAAGGCTGGCTTTGTAAGAGGTGGAGATCACTCAATTTCTTGTTGCAGTAGGGCGTTATTATTTCTTACTGTGTCACTTAATAATGGATTTATATGACAATGGGGTAAATTAGGACCTAAGTTTACATTATCAAAATTTAAGTTTTACAGTTTATAAAAGGTAGAGGATGTTGATTTAAGGATCACTTCCTAGAATGTGCCATGACAGTGTTTTTTAAACACTTCGTTATAAATGGGCCCAAAAGACTTACATTAAATGTTTGTAATTATTTTATTAGAAAAGACTCATTGAAAGTGTTTTTGAATGTATAATGATTTAGCCATAGTAACCTTCTAAGTATGCCTTTCTTAGTGACAGGAGCAGGTCTGCATCAGTTCCATTGAAATGTTGGTTAAAAGTAGACGGTGAAATTGCATTAGTGTTGCTGTCATGAGCGCTACTGTGGAGAGTTTAAATGGCATTTATTCAAGTTCACTTGTGGAAACATATCCCTTGCTGGTTTGCCAGTTTTCTAGAACTTGTATCACCACAGTGTTTGCTTTGGAGGAGCTGAGTTAGTTTTTGATATACCAGTGCTATTTTCAGCTAGCAAATAACACTGATTTTTAAAGCTACTGTATTCCAGCATTCTCATTATATACTTTTGACTATTTTTGTGTCCTTTGTTTAGGATGATGACAGAGATTGTCAGTATCTAAGCCTCAGAATACTTTGTTTTTTCTGCATTAGAAATTTCAACTGAAATAACCTGACATTCATCTTTGTCTCTGCTAGTCCTGTTCTGTTTCTCAAGGTACTGTACAATCATCTAGAAGCTTTTTCTGATGTCTTAAACTGGTTATTTTCCTGCGTTTCTCTAACAAGGTTTCACATATCTCATGTTCTAATGTAGAGTACTGGCAAACAGCTTGTGATGTCATGATCAGATTTTTTGTGAGGGTTTTTTCCTTTCTATAAATATGTGTACATTAAATTAATAGACTGATCTAGACATAGCTGACTTAGCCCAAAGCAGGTTGAGTCCTCACATTTCTACCCTGACCTTAACATGACTTGGAGCTGGAACAGAGGCAGTAATACTGAGTATTTATTTTTTTTATTTACTTGCCTACTTACTTTTCTTGTCTCTGGCCTGACAGCAGTCAGTGTTTTTGAATCTTAATACTCTCAAAGCGACTATTTCAGCAGATCTACTATGAAACATTAGTGTTGAAGAGTCAAAACATTACATATAAGTGTAAACTGTGAGTAATTAATGTCCAAGTCATTTAAAAATTACTGATTTTCAATGGTAAATTTTCAAAGGAGAAATGAAAACTAAGGGCCAAAATTAAAATGAGTGATTGAGACTGACACTTCAACCTCAGCAGATGCCGCTATGTCAAAGAAGATCTGCTGTTGAGTGAAGAGTAAAATTAACTTTTTTCTTTTTCTTTTCTGGATTTCCTGAATATCTCTTACGTGTAAAGGTAGCAGAATTGCATATGGCAAACAGGGTTGTAGAATCATTCCGATGGAAGGAACTTCAGGTATAGTCTTAGCTCCTGCTCACAGCAGTATTAGCACTGAACTCGCACAGCATTGTCTAAACCTTTGTCAAATTGGATCTTGTTTTGATTATTTCTTACTTTTGTGATGAAGAAAAAGCTGTTAGTTGGAAAGAAAAGCATTTAAACATTTAATTGAACTTTTCTGAAATATGAAATTAATATTTGAAGATATTAATGATGCATGCATTTTGTGAAATATGGGAAGTATGTGGAGCGGCATACGAAGACTGTAACTGATAACTAAATTTTTTTCGTTTTAGAGCCTTGATGAGTATGAAGATGATGAAGCAGGGCAGAAGGAACGAAAGAAAGAGGATGCTATCACTCAACAGAATACAATACAAAATGAGAGTTCCGGTGCAGATACCTCTTGCTCATACTTACTCCAGGTGAGATCTTAACGTTGTTAATTTTGGCATTTTACTCAGATTTAACACTCGTACTACTTTCTTCTTTGGATTTCTGAACAGTAGATTATACCCTACATGAAAAAAGCCCTGAGGTTCGGGAGTTGACACATTACTGAAAACAGAGTATGAGGTTCCATTCCTCAGACTTAACACTACTGAGACGAAGATTCTGGTAACAGAATCTTCTATTTCTGTAGAAGGTAATAGTTTTGATGTTCATCACAGAACTTGCTATTTAGTGAGGGGAAGGGAAACTGAGAGATTCAAGTGAAAAATACTGAACAAGTTTAGAATATTCAATTAATTGCAGGTAGACTTCTAAATCAGGACACATTTTCCTAATTTATTTTGTCAATTGACTTCTAATTACTGATTCTGGGATTAAAACCAACATACAGACTGCTACGGTAAACAGCCCTTGCCTCTGTGAAACTTTCTCCCTTTTTATTGCTCTCCAATCCCCTGACCACACTCATTCCTGCAGTCCCCTCTCCCTGACTTAAAAACATTGCCAGTTATGCCCAGTACACCCCTCCTTCATACTATACCACCTGTGGCAAATGTTCTGTCTCTTTCCTGAGTGCCCTAAGTCTCTTTAACCAGTCTTGTTTCTCCTTCTGTTACCTAACAGCTTGTACAAACCCAGCTGTACAAACTGAGGCCATCCAGTTCTGCCTGTTGACTCCAACAGAGGCAACAGCACATGCACAGGGAGAAAAACATGCAAACTAGATGAGCACGTGGTGCTTCTGGGTAGTTTTCTAATCATCCAAACTAGAGGTGGCATGGCTGGATTGGTGGGTCTGGATCCACTTTCCTTCTAAAATTTTGCCCAGTCTTTCATATGCTTATGGATGCCTTTAACATTGAGAAGAACCTGGGGCAGAGAAGTCTACAGCTTAATTACCTGGAATGTCAAAATCAGTCTCCTTTTGTTAAAGTTGAATCTGTCATTTTCCATGTTTCCATGGGATTTCAGCAAGGTGTCCCAGTGGAAGACATGGGGAACAACTGCTTCCTCTTTGTGACTGAGTGCTGAAGAGAGAGGATGGCTCCTCTCAGCTGCCTGTTCCCTAGGCTGAAGAATTCTGCTTTACTTGGTTGTTCCTCATACAGGAATTACTCAGTAACATTCTCTACTTTCCAGTTTGACTCTGTTTTGTTTGGTACCCAAAACCAGAACCGATGAAACATTCAGTACAACATGGAGTCATAAAGTGTTTTAGTGGTTGCGTTTTTGTTCTCTCTTTCTTTCCTAATAATTCCTGATACCTATTTGTCTCCTGAGCACTGGATTTACTATTAATGTTGTGTATATCTAATCTAACTTAATATTTTGGAGTTATCTGTGAGTAAGAATAACAAGCTCAGAGGTCAATGCCTGTGTAAATCTAGAAATGTGTTCACCTTTTGTTTCACTTATGTACACTATAATTATGTACACTGAATTTAATCTCCTGTTCCACCTCCCAGTCACTCCCAATAAAGGAGTCCTGTGTGTTTTTACAGTTGATCTCTATCTTTTCTGTTCTGAATAGCATCTGTGGACATCTCCTCCCCAAATACTTTGAAAAGCAGAGATTCTTTTCCATGGTGAGCATCAACAAAAATATTTCTGGAAAGTGACTGTCTCCTCTGAGTATGCCTCATATAACCAGATCTGTTGTCTTTGCAGATTTGTCAGGAGCCATCATGATGAAAAATTTTTATGCTTTTTTCCAAGTTTTTTGTAAGACTATTTCTTCCAGTGTTCACTGTTTTCACTTCTTCAGCAGACATTCCAAAAGTTGTAATTTTCAGTTTCCTCTGGGTGTATTATATAAGGCTTTGGCTATAATATAATATAATATAGCATAGCCTCATGCCCTCTTTTTTAATCCATATGTTCTATTCTTCTTTACCAGCAGTCTCAGTTTTTATTTACCAAACTGTCTGTATTAATTTTATCCTACGCTTCCAAGTTTGTCGCCTCTGTATTCCAACAGGCACCACTTCTTTGTTGACAGAGCACAGCAAGAGTGTTGTGTTACTGACTATGCAGAAGAGAGTCCCGGATCTTGGATCTGGCAAAGGCCCAGGGTGGCACATGCACAGAGCAGATGGAACCTTAGAAAGTTGTAGCTACTAAGACTTAATCAGTTTAATACTGGCTCTGTCAATTCGCTTTTTATTAGAAGACTTAGAACTTGCCTATTTTTAACAGAATTTGACAGCAGTGTTATTTCAGCTTTGAGGACTTAATTGCCTTTTGATTCTGCTCTGTGCACGACTAATACTCCTTTTAAAAGTAGAGCTTATGTTGTAGATGTAAGAACTCATTTTAAGTTGCCATTGATCAATATATATTTTACTTCCATATATTAAGCAGAATAAATACGTTTCTGTAGTTACAGCTATTATCCCCCGCTTGTCCATTCTTACTATCATTTAATTAAATTTTAAAATACATAATTATTGTGAATATGGTAAATAAGATGCTATTGACTTCATATTTGATGAGGAAATATGTTGCTGAATAAGGTTTTCTTTTCAGTCCTTCATCTGATTTTTCAGTTCTAATATTATCAGAGGTTGCAGTTCTCATTTTCTTAGGCAATATGTACATTTTTTGAAAACTCTGGCTGAATTTAAAGTTCTTGGTCCAAAGCACAGAGATACCAGGTGTGTTTAAGAATAGATCTAAAAATACAGCACACTTGGGTATTTTCCCTGAAGCAGAGCTATTTGACGGAAATAATCTTCTGAATTATTTTATATTGGCAGTGTAGAAGGTGGTAGGTCTGACAATGTTGCAAGCACTAAAAAGCTATTACAATTAAAGAATTTGTTATTTAACTTCAGCAAAAGATAATGTGGAAAGCCACACCTCTACAGGTGAATCAGCATTAAATCTGCTCTCAGACACAAGTGCTAAATCTGACTCTGACTTTCTTGCTTGATTTTCCTCCTGTTCTTAATAGGACTAAAATCCTGTTCTTCAGTTGTTCTGATCTTGTGAGTTACAATACTGTGGGCTACTCCAGTGATGTGTATGGGGGTGCAGACTGAGTGTAAGAAGTCATATATCAGTAAGCTTAGAACTCTTAAAAATTAGCTAAAAATCTGTAATGCTAAGGACAAGCATAGTTAAAACTACTTAAAGCTATTAAAGTTTCTACTTTAACTAGAAATCTTCAGCATCTGGTAATTATAGAAATCTAGCTCTTTTTTAGCAGAGATGGCAAAATTGAAACTAGTACAAAACTATTTGATAGCAATATCTTCCTTGCAGATGGATAGAAATGTTATGTTCAAAGTAGCAAACATGTCTTAATTGAAAATGGTTAGTATTTATGTGCTATACAGAAAGCTTGCATCAAAAAACCTACGAGATTTGGCTGTAAAAAACAATTTGTTTAATGAAGATTTATTTTTAAGTCTTTTAGAAGACTTTCTGAGTTCCAGAATGTGGAAAAGATTAGCTATTAGTCACTATTAGCTAATACTCAAAAACCCTTGCCAAAAACCACCGTGTGCAAGGCCTTTGTATCAGAGCATTCAGGTTTGCTGATACCACAGTCATGTGCCTCTTGGACTTCAGTTTCTGCTTCTGGCATCCTAAAATATGCCTCACATATGTGCCCTTCTTCATGTAATCCTTTGGCAGTAGGGTTACCATAACCTCTGTATCATTACAGAAGAGATATTTGAGCATGTTAGTATGTTGTGAGGTGTATGTTATCTTATGGTTTTGTTGGAAAATTGGAGAACCAGTTGGGAAGGCTGAGAAGATTAATTCAATGCTAATACAAAGCCTTGCAGTGGGAGGCACATGTATAAGCCCTCCATCAATTAAAACCTTCAAATTACAACTGGCTGGTTTTTGGCAGTTATGCTATAATAATACATAAGTATACCTTGGAAAGGGTTTGAAATCCTTTTTTATGTTATCTTTGATTCCTTTCTGCTTGCGTTTTATTTCAAATTTTGTAGAGTCTGTCAATGTTAGTTGTGCTGTGCACTGAATGACTACACTGCAAAAAATTTATCAGCTGTGGATAATTGACATTTAAGATATGGGAGTTGAGTAAATATGTATTGTCAAAAGCATCAAGAGACAAAAGGTGTTTGAGAACTTAAAAATTACTTTTGTCATTGGCAGGAGGGTGGGGATTATTGAGTTCTAGATGTGTGTTTTTCTCCTCACTGAGGACAAAAAGGGTCTTACTGGATGAGCTGAATTCTTTTTCTCTCCCTGGAAAACTTGACCCAAACATGTCAAGATGATTTTTGCTACTAACATAACATGGAAATAAGAATCAATTAGAGTGAAAGATACTGATTTTTGTGCATGTGTGCATGGAAAGAGGAAATTCTGAGTCACTTAGATATTGAATTTCAACCTTTGTAAAACTAATACTCTGAATCCTTCAACTGAAAGGTAATTATTTATGAATAGTAGAATGATTTAGGGTATCTTACTGTAGAAAGGGAATGCTGATCTTTATTATTGTCAGACATAAGCAAAATTTGTCTAGTGTATTTCTTAATTCCATATTAAGAAATTAAAGATCATAACTATCACAGTTACCAATATCTTTTGCATCTGTACTGATTGCCGAAGATCTCTCTGCAGTCACCTGCTAGAAACCTACCTTGGTATTTGTAGTGCTGGTATGAAACTGGTAGGGCAATTTTGCCTCTCAAGCATTATGAAGCCTGGCATCCCACTATGAGATGACTCACTCTTTTTTTTTTAAGCTATGACAACTGTTTTACTGTACCTAATTGCATGTTATGTATTGCTGCAAAGCCTAGGGCCTCATTCAAGACCCTTGCACTTCAGATGGAAAGAGCAGTCATTTTGTTCCAGCTGTTAGTTTGCTTTGTGTATGCAATTGTAATGCACATTTCTTGCTCTCTCTATATTGGTCTTAGCATGTACATGAACAAGAAAGTAAAGAAATTAAGATATTGAATCTTACAAAATTATTTTATACAAGATACAGCTTTGTGGGATACTTTTTAGACAGTTAAACATCCACGCTGAGTTGCAGCCACAAATGCAGAATGGACATTTTTTTGCTAGACAAAAAAAGCCGCTTCATTTGTAGCACTTAACCTTGTTAGACTGTAAGTTGTATTATATTCTTGCAGTAAGTACAAATTATATGCATTAGCAGACAAACTAAAGCTTCATCCTAAGTACTGAATTCCTGTGGAGCTGTTAATCCAAGACAACAGAAGGCAAAGCTGCCCTAGTTTTCAGCTCAGAGCACTGACTTACATACACAGTAGTATTGCCGTGCCTTGAATTGCTCTCGCTCCTCTCTGTAGAGCAATGAGATTTTTGTTCTCTGCAAGAGATTAGCTTGTGATAGATGCTTGGATAATCATTCAATTTACTGTAGAATTACCCAGTACCTTTGAAAGAATCCTTGTTGATTGGAGGTGAGGATAGGATGAAATGTCTACATAATTAGCATCAACGGTACAAATATGAAATTGTGTCACAGTAGATTGGATTCATTGTAGTAACTTCAGTGTGAATAGGTTAGGTGGCTGTGAAGTAATCTCAACTTGATATATTAACATGACCCTTTAATTATGCCTTGTTCATTTAGCTGTAAGTCGTTCCAAGAGCCTGTGAAAATGTAAGGAGAACCACATCTGATCTTTTTTTAATCTTTCTTCTAAAAAACTTTAACATTTCACCAAAACATAGCAGGCACTTTCTAAAAGTAACGTGGTCAAAAGATATTTCTACAGAAATGTAGTTCTGTTTGCTTGAATATCATTCTTTTCTTTAAATGTGACCTAATACATTGAAATTTTTCGAAGCAAGTATATATATCAGTGTTATAAAACTATAAATGTCTAATAGAGGCACCTTATAAGCTTTACTGAGAGCAATAAATAAAGATAAGGAATAAAATTTCTTCTTACCTTGTGGAAGACTGTGAGAAATACAGGGATCTGAATTTGTTACATGCATCTCCTTTCAGAGCGACAGCTGAAAACCTGCTTGACGCAAGCTTCCCCAGAGCTTTGTACTTGAATCTTGTGCTGAAAATATGCTGCCAAATAAGCCAGTCAACTCAACTTACACTTTTTGCCTATTTCGCCTTTTCTGGCTTTTCATTTTGCAGTGTAATGTCATATAACATCATTTTACAATTACTCTCATTATCCAAAGTATGTGGTAACAATACTCATGCCTATTCATACATGACCACAGCTTTTTGAAGGTGTCTGGCATCTAGGTTTCATGTAGTTCTTGCAAAGAACAGCTGCATGCATGCATTCAAGAGTAGTAATTCATCTTCTGTAAGTATTTTGCCGTGATGATGCTTGATGTTAATTTCCATCCGTAGAGAAAATGTGGTTGTGCCACACTAGGCATGCCTAAATGTATTAGACATGTTTTCTTTTCAGCACTACATTTGTTAGATATTAGGCCAGGAATTATTTTGCATAGTAACGTTATTATAATATTGGTATTGTTTTGAAAAGTAAGGAAGTAAATGTGATTAAAGTACAGAAATTATGGTGATGTATGTTTGAGTTTGTAATTCTGCCAAATCAGGTTATATGACTAATATTTGAGAGTTAACTACCAAATAATATTCATCTTAGGTTTTCTATGTGCAGGTGGAATGTGATGCACTTCACAGAGATGCTATGAAAGTAGTCATTAGTATCCACGAAGCACTTAAGCAATAATAGTGACTGCAGTAGAAAACTCATGAGGAAATCTGACTATATGTCTTAAAGTGTTTGCATAAAAATTAGTTTCAGAGTATTCAAATTCGATGTTAAATATTAAAAGATCACTACTTTTTAAAATACATATGCACCTTAAGTCAGTTTTGTGCACGTGCAGTGTTTTTAAAGAGTCATTAGTTGGGGGGAGTTTACTGCCCTGTGCAGGTCATGACATGAACCTGGTGCTTCGGTTACTGTCTACCATGGCTCCCATGGCTTGGGACACCCATATGATTTCTGTTATCTCTGTAAGGAAAACAGGAACAAAGGAATTTCATGTTTTCGTGGTCACACATGATCAGGCAACCACTCAGGTAATTTCTAGCAGTATGGGTCTATATTCAGAGCAGTTTGAGTATGTTAATAACTGAGTAATTAAGGCATATGTCCACTTCGTGAAGACCTTAGCAAATGCAATATATTGAACATTACTCACTGAGTACTGTTCTTTGTGTTCCACTTAAGAGATGTTACATCATGATGTCAGGAAGGGCAGTATCATGAGTTTGAATGAAAGTTGCATAGGTCTAGGATGTTCTGACCTGTTCTGAATTGGTTGACTTTGCAGTCTTGATTTGCTATAATTGCTTATTTCTGTATGTATTATTGCAGGTTGGAAAAACCTCCACTCTATGTAGTAACTTTTTAATTAACCTTCAAGGTAACTTCTGAGTTTAAGAGGAATAATATTGCGTAGTGTTCTTTTCTGGTATAACTGGAGGCTTTAAGTACACTCAAGGACTTGTTTGATAATAATGAGATTGCTAGTTTTTAGTTACATTGTATGGACTTGTTTTTAATAGAACAGCAGTTTTAAAACAGTGGAGTCTGAATTTCTCGTCAGAGTGGGCTGTGTCCTAAGATATTGTAGCAACATAGGTTTCTCTGCCAAAATCTTCCTCCTCTCCTGCCATGTGAGCAAATTTAGTATGGTGTGTGTCTGTTGGTGTAGTGCTGCTGATCTGTGCGTGTTCAGTGGGTTTTACTGTGCCAAAAGATCTGCGCATGCAAATCTGATTCAGCTGTACTGCATATGCACTATCCAGTACTGCTACTTTAGAAAGTGCTTTCAAGTGAAATCCTGGTCCTTTTTGCGCCTAAGAAACCAGGAAGCTGAGAGCTTGCAGTTACTGATGTGAGACCAAAGGGAAAGAGGGTGGCTGTAAATTGTCTATGAGCCAAAGTTGCTTGGCCTTGAGGATGCAGCTTGGGCATCCCTGCTTTGAGTTGCCTGACTTCTGCTCTTGGAGGGAAATACTGATAATGACTAACAAGATTTGTCTTCCTGACAACTACCAAGAAGAGGAATCTTTCAATTTTTTCTGGAAGGCATTGTTTGTGTTCAGTGCTTGATCACTGTCAGCATAAATTTGATTACCTTTTAAGGCAAACTTAGCTTTTCTTAGAAAGACATATAGAATTACTATATTTTTTAACATCTGTGGTCATTAAAGTTAAATTTAGTGGATAAGTGGTTTAAGCTTAAAATTTTGCTTGATGAATGCATTTCACTCCCAGTAAATAGAATTAAATATTCATGAAGTACTCATGAAGTCTCTTAAAAATTGAATATTTGATTTGTGTGCCTGTGTGTGTGTGCACAACTATTTGTCACAGGACCTGCATGAAAACTAAAGCTGAATCAAGCCTTTATCTGTGAAGGCAAAGCATTGTGAAGGCTTCCTGTTCTTTAGATTCACGGTTGTGCCTAGGAACCGACAGGGTTTTCAGCACAGTGCTGTTCAGGTACTTTCTAGATCCTTATGCACAGTGGGTGTGTGAAGCAAAGTGTCTAAGTTATGATTTCTTCCTTGTAGTGTCCCTGAAGTTTGGTTGTGATCCTTCCGCTAAGATTTCATTTTCTGGGGGCTTTGTTTATATTTATTCTATTTTTTTCTTGTCTTCAGATGTTGCTGCTATGTAGTCAGCCTGTATGAACAGGTACTTGGTTTGTTGTTGCTCTTTTAGTTTCTTTCACTATGGAGTTCATGTAGCTGTGCTCCAGAATTGCACCAGCACTAGCTACTGTTACACTGGTCTGGAGCTTTTTTTGGAATCTTCATACAGATGTAAGGAATGGGAAGCAATTTCTCAAATTCCCAGCTCATGTTTTGAGCAGCCTAAAGGGGCCTCATGTAAAGAAATTTTTTTTTTTTTCCCCGCATGTTTTCTGATTTGGACTGGCTTTTTAAGTCAGCTGGATTACAGTCAGTATCTCCTCCTTTTTTTTGTGGGGAAACAAGAAAAGTAATCCTGAAAGTATAATGATAAACTGTAGCTGAGGTTTCTTTGGCAAGAAGAGTCTTTGAGCACATACAAATTCATTGAAAAAGAGGGTGTTACTGATGTATCTACTTGTACAAATAGATTACACAGCCTGACTGATAGCAAAAGCTTTTGTAAGGTATGGTAATACTCCTGATTCCTGCACTTTCCTGTGCTTCTACTCTAGAGAGCGAATTTTAATTAATACTGCTTTCATGCTAAGAACAAGTCTGAAGCCTAGATAGTACGAGTATCTGCTGAGTGTCCAGAGAGGGAGGAGGTTCTTTTCTGCAAGAATCCACATGGTCCGTGGACCAAGAGGGTCCCTGCTGCAAGGTGAAGAGGGGAAACAACTTGCTCAGTATTGCTGAAAGATGAACAGGAATGTATACTTTGAACAAATACACATTGCAATAGTTGTCAGACATTTTGTAACATGTATAATACATTCATGTTATTAATGCCAAGTTAGACAATATCGTAGCAGTAGTTACTCAGATGTGCTGATGCATTTGGAAGCTGCATATTCTAGTTCCGTGATGGCGGGAGGATGGCTGGGGCAGGATAGCCTGCTTTTCCGTCTCCACATCCTTGCACTCTGGTGTGATTAATGTGATGGCTCAGGAGGGAGGAGGAATCTGTAATTCAGTTGTTTGGTGAGACAGTCTGACTATGTTTATACTGTTAAAAAGTGCAAGACCTGGATGTGAGCTCAACTGCTACACTGCTGATAATATCTGTGGCTTAATTATTAGCAACATTTTTCTGGCATGGTTTTGGTTCATGCTACCTAATGCTCTCTTTCGCTCTCTTTTGTCATACCTGAGGATTGTTTGAGGAATAATGTACCAGGAGCCAGTCCTCTTATATAGTATGAACATCACAGCAACGGTTTTGGCTGCCTGTGTAATGCTGCAAAGACATTACTAGCCTTTGCTAGCTCAGAGACAACTGCATATCTTTAATCAACATGCTGGGATATGCAACATAGGTTTTCTGCTCTGAAAACTGCTTTGAGTTGTAGTTCAGCCCTTGTGTGATTTCAAATACTTTTGTCTGAGGGGAGTCTACAGATTCTTATTTCTTAGGGATACCACATTGTTTTTCTGGTCATTTTTCCTGCTCTACTTTTTCTGTGAGTCACCTGAAATCTAGTCAGGTTTTTTCAGTCTGATCTAATCAGCTCCTTCACAGCTTTTGTTCTGACTACCTAACTGCTTGTCTTGAATTTTTTTTCTGACTCTTCAGTGGTGAATATTGCTTGAATATAGAAATAGAGAATAACGAATTAAAGAAAAGCTCTGTTAATTTGTTTAAATGGGTGTTTCCGGTTTCTTTATTTCTGGGAGCGGTTTTCTTCTGGAAGATGCTAGACTTAGCTGGGAGTTACTTGTGTTACCTGCAGGTATCTCTTTAATTATTTTCTCTCACCTTATGTCCTTAATAGATTTCTTCATAGATACAAGTTGAGGATACTTACCTTTTAGTTAGAACTCTGGTTCTAGGTGTTCTTGCAGTGTTTCTCCATGGCCCCCTGGCTCTGTGTAAACAGGTGGGTAAGTCATAACTCCCTTGGCTTCACAGGAGTAATATTTTTCACTTGAAACCAGGCGTTTTAGCACATCTGTTAGTTCTTGTTTGAAGTCCTATTAATTACATAGTAATTAAGGATAGTAGATGAGGCTGTAAAAAATAAAACTAAGTTTCACAAACTTGTGTTGCATTTCCATGAAAAACATCTCTAGATGTTTTCAAAGGGATGACGCAATTGAGAGGAGCTGTCACCTCCCTCACGGGCAGACAGGCCCTGTAAATAGTCCATGACAAATGAGACAATTGGGCAATCACCAACTGTATGAAATTTAACAAGGGCAGATGCCAAATCCTGCACCTGGAATGGAGCAGTTCTGATTGTGAGCATAGACTGGGGAGCAGGAAAAAGACCTGGGGATCCTGGTCTATGGAAAGTTGAACATGAGTCAGCAGTGCCGTGGGAGCCAGGAGGGCCAACCCTGTCCTAGGGGGCGTCAGGCCCAGCATCACCAGCCGGGCAAGGGAGGGGATTGTCCTGCTCTGCTCTGCACTGGGGCAGCCTCACCTCAAGTGCTGTGTGCAGTTTTGGGTGCCACAAGGTGTAAAAGACATTAAAAAAAAAAGCTATTAGCGTTGAGAAGAGAGCCACAAGGATGATGAAGATCTGTAACTGCCATTTCCAAACAAATCTCAGTGCAGAGTTGTACTGAATGTGAGAAGTAGCTGTAGTTAATCAAGATGTGATTTAAGGTACAGGAATTACCGTGATTTGCTGGATGGAGATAGAATCTACCTTGGTATGTAAAAAGGCAAGAAACCCCAGCAGTAGAGCTCCTTCTTCCATGTAGTGAAGTTGTATTTGCTCACATCTTGAAGAATGTGCAAGAAACTTTTTAAGAAACCCATTTTTGAATTACATGTGAAAGAAAGTTGTTTTGGTGGCTGAATTGCAGTTAAAATTTAACCTTGCATGTTACATGAATATCATTATGTAGTATTAATTTGCACTAATGTATAGTTATATTTCAAAACAGTGTGCATATTCTTCATGTCAGTATATTCACCAGTGAGCCCTAACAGCCTCATTTGATCCAGGGGATTTGCTTTAATTGTTTGCAAGACTTTTAAGTAGTGTTTCAAGGGAATCCAGTGAACCTTTTACATAGTCCAGCTGACTCCAGAGTCTGTACTTGTTTTAAAAACAATGTTTGCTAGTGCATTTTAACTAGTAAATTTGTAATAGTAAAGTTGGTTTAACATCTGGAAAACTTTGTCAGACACTTGTAAACACAGACAATTCTATTTATTTAAAGCCCGATGACCGACTTGTTTATGTAATCTCTGTGTTGGCCAGATGAAATACCAAGATGAGCCAGGAGCAAAGAGGAGAGTTAGCCAAGTTCCTTGCATGTAGTTTGACAGAGATTTAATTGGCAGTTAATGGTTTCATTAGTTGAAATGGTCTCAGCTGCCTTTTCTGTTCTTATATATTCTCTTGTGCAGCAGGTGCACATCCGTGTGTTAGTCTGTGCAGTGAATCAGATGAAGGAGCTCATGTGGAATGAGAGAAATGTTTTCTTTTTCCTTGTTTTTTTTCACATAGATCACACCCTGTCCTGCATTAATACTATCCACACAATTACTTTTATAGACAGAACAAAAAGGAAATATGACCAGTTTTCTGGAGCAATGCTGATATATGTCACTGCAGTAGTTTACAGTGTTCACTAATAATTTGGTTTATGAGTGACATACATACTGTTAAAAGGTAATGCAAGCTGCCTGAGATCATGTGCAAAAAGTAAAAGTAATTTTAAAGCTGTGTTTGGAATACTGCATTGAAGTAACTGTTTGATTTCAGCCTTGGACAAAGATCTGATGTTGGTAGATGTCTTTGGCAGCAGTATTTTTTACCAGTATGAAAGAAACCATTAGCATTGTTATGGATTACTTCTTTACTTACTGTTTTTCCATTCAGGATTTCCACAAACTATAAAAAGAATTCCTCTTTTAGAGGGAGACATTCAAATAAACTGATCTCTTTGTTGCTCATGACAAATCATATGCCTTTATAGTAATGATTAGATATTTTAAATGTGGGTTAAAACTCAAAGTTAAAAAGTATTAAGGAATATAAGCCAGGTTTGTAAATAAGTATTTATGTACAAGAATAATCATCTCCTTTTAGGTTAACTCTTTGTCAGAACAGGCATGTCCCTCCTTTTCTCCTTCCCTTTCTTCATTTTCTGCTAACCTTCAGTTCTTCAAAAGTGGAGCAGACAAGATCTTATATATGGATGCTTCCTTCATTTTAAGATCTTGTGAATAGTTTGAAATCTTAGATTAATTTTTGATTTATAGGCACATAATGCTATTTACAGCGCGACTGCTTATATTCATGTTGCCAGAGACTTTTGGATGCATGCAAAATAAATTCCATAAGATCAGAACAGAAGTAAATAATACATTTTCCTGATGCTTTCATCATCACTTTAAAGAATGATTAGTTTGCATTTAAATTAGAGATTTCAAAGTAATAATTCATAATTTACCAAATCTGCAATATTAATTTGGTGTTCAGAGGAATTTTTTTTATGCATCAGATGTTCATTTTTAACTTTTTGTTCACAGTTAGTTTTAACTACAGAAATAAAAACCACTAATACTTACTGTAGAGACATCTGTTATAAAGGACTTGTTAATTGAGTCTAGGTTTTTTTCTTTGTTTGTTTTAACAGCTGTCATTTGTAGCAAATGAGAGTATTTGCTATGCACTTTGTCTCTGAGCCTTTGTTTGCTTTCCCAGCTTTTTCTGAAGAACTGGCTTTTCTGAATAGTACTGCTAAACTTCTAAGTGTCCTGTTGAATTAAATGTACAGTCTGTGTAATTGCTTTTCAGCTTATATTTGCATTTAGTATATGAAAATATTTTAGCAAACATGAGGATATAAAGTGCATTCATTGGATTCTTTTAGTGCCTAGAGTATAACACAAGCATCTGATACCTTCATATTTCTTTGTACAGAGGTAAGTGCGCGTCACTAGACTGCAGTCTCAGGTGCGATTTCTCCCTTTCTCGTGAATTCTGCCTTTCACTGCAAACAGAGCCTTATGTTCACCAGGAAACACTTTCCTGAAAAAAAGAAGCTGTTAAAAAAATAAGAACTGAGGAAGATTAGAGCCCAGAGTTCCTACTTGATTGTATCTGCAAGCAGGCAAAATTTCGACCCAATGTAACTATCTGAGCTTAAAAAGACAGTTAAACCACTTGCCTTTAGTTAATGGGGCAACTGGGATATTTATGAGACCATCCCCAGCAGGAGCTGTCTGATGTTACTGATGTGGCGTTCCATTTCTCAGATACAGGGAACATGTATCTTAATGTTAAAATGATGAAACAGTTTGAATCTCTTTAAGTACCTCAGACTCAAATCACCTCATCAGTGATTGCTGACTGTCTTAAAGCTAAAAATCTTTTAAGGCTTGAGGGGATCTTGGGAAATCTACACTCCGAGTCCTGCAGACGAAGCAGAATACCTGTAGTAAATTGCTCAGGACTGTAGCCAGTTGAGTTTTTATTATCACCATGGATAGAAATTTGTCTCCATCATCTTTACCCCATCAGGAATTTGTACACATTGGCTAGATACCTCCTCAGCATCCTATTCTCCTGGCTGAACATTTCCAGCACATTCAGCTTCTCCTCATGCGTCAGGTGCTCCAGACCTTTAATCATATGTTCAGCTTTGCTGGAGTCTCTCCAGTATGTTGTTCTCATACTGAGAAGTCCAGAACTGAAAAGCATGCCAGCTGTAGTCTCACCAGGCATGAGCAGAGGAGAATTAGAGAATATACTTAGTTGGAGGGGACCCATGAGTCCAACTCCTGTCCCTGAACAGGACACCTGAAGAGTCACACTGTGTGCCTAAGAGTATTGTCCAAATGCTTCTTGAAATCTATCAGGTTTGGTGCTGTGACCACTTCCTGCAAAGTCTGTTCAAGTGCCCAACCACCCTGAGATGTGAAGAACATTTTCCTAATAATCAAACTAAGCCTCTGCTGACACAACTTCAGGCCATTCCCTCAGGTCCTGTCACTGGTCACGACAGAGAAAAGATCAGTGCCTGATTGTCCTTGTCCCTTCATGAGAAAGTTGTCATTGCAATGAGGTCTCTCCTCAGTCTCGTCTAGGCTGAACAAGCCAAGTGACCTCAGCAACACCTTGTATGAGTACTCCTCCAGTCCCTTCACTGTCTTTGTAGCTCTCCTCAGGATGCTGTCCTTCAACCTGCTGGCAGTGCATCCTGAGCATGCCATGGGCCTTTTTGCTGCAAGGGCACATTGATGGCTTACATTCGGCTTGATGTCCACCAGGACACCTGAGTTGTTTTCTGCCTTTTCTGTGGGTTTT